>JAVYIG010011460.1:0-60614 GCA_035222895.1 Strongylocentrotus droebachiensis
TCTCTCTTTTATTTTTAGCCGTAACATTTTGTGCTTTCTGTTTAATTTCTCTTTTTTCTCTCAGTCTAGTGTATGTGTATTCTGTTGTGGTTATTTTCTCTATAGTACGTAAGTCAAAAGTTTAATTAAGTGAACCTACACACACAAGAAGGTTAGCTTATAAGTAGGTTCATTTTTCATTTCCGTGTTTAATGATTTACAAAACATTCTATCACATCATTAATTACTGCGATTCAGGACTATTTACTTCCATATTACTTAAAGAAATGTTATTTGCTTTATGAAACCAAGTTGATGCGCTAGTGCCCTTTGGTAAGGCATTAATCCTCATTACCAGGTCCCTCAGAGAAGACTTAAAGCCGTCGGCCGTCTGGTTGCTTACTTACAAGCATTTATGCTTTCTTAGCAGTCGGGTAAAAAAAAAAAAATGTCTTATGCTTTGTTAATTTTGCATGGAATATGAATAAAAGCAACCAATCAACCAAATAATCAAAATACCATATCTATAAATAGCATCGCAAACTCTACAACATCACTACACGAAATCCTAAATCTCAATGCTGACGATGTATAACACACATCAAAAAGAGGTCAATCAGAGATACACCAATACCTAACAAGAGGCGCGTCTTCATCATCTCGAGATTGCCAAATAGCCCGCTATTTCTGATTTGGGAAATAATCCCGAAGTTACAAATCACGTCTTCATCAGCTTCATATCTTGGGATGACAATCCAGACCAAATATCCCACTCATTGCAACTTCGGTCTGATGAAGACGCAAATTAGCTGGATAGTTTGCGATCGGGGATAGTTCAAATAGCAGGATATATGGCAATCTCGAGCTAGTGAGGACAGGCCTCATAAGTTTTCCTCCAATCGTTTCATTCAACACCTTTCCAAATGCTGAGAGCAATAGGAAGCATTCATTAGTTCAATGATTTCCTCTCATATCCTGAACTCTTTTTTCCCCCCTCGTGCTCAAGTGTGCAATATGATTGACAATATATCTCCCCTGTTCAGACCCCCAAAAGTTGAAGTGTACCGATCATCCACAAATAACTTGTGTACATCTAGAACGTGTAAAATTATCATAAAAACCCTACTTAATTTTCTAAATCATGAACCAGACCTCAAAATATTGAAGTGTACCGATCATCTACAAATAATTTGTGTACATCTAGAACGTATAAAGTTATCCTAAAAACCCTACTTAATTCCCCTTGTGCTCAAGTGTGCAATATGATTGACAATTTATCTCCCCCTTTCACATCAACAAAATTTCAAGTGTACCGATCATCTACAAATAATTTGTGTACATCTAGAACGTAAAAAATTATCCTAAAAACCCTGCTTAATTCCCCTTGTGCTCAAGTGTGCAATATGATTGACAATTTATCTCCCCCTTTCACATCAACAAAATTTGAAGTGTACCGATCATCTACAAATAATTTGTGTACATCTAGAATGTATAAAAAACCCAAGAACCCTACTTAATTTTCTGAATTATAAACCCACTAGTATGGAAATTTGGTATTTGGAATTATGAACCTTCAGAAGAAAAAAATCCTTTGCAAAAGGAGTGAAGGGATGAGAAAGGGAAATTCCCCCAAAAGAGAAAGATTAAATGGGGATTTCGGGAAAACTTTAGAATATACTTACATAAAAGGACATGTTTTTCTTGCAATTAAATTCTAAATTTGAGAAATATTTCCTACCCCATCTTGCTTAAAGGGACTGTATAACATTGTTCGGATGAGAGGAAAATGCTGCTAAGGTAGTGAGGTCAATGTCAGATGTTCAATTAATGAGAATCTGAAAATTTAATTTTTCTTTTCTCCCCCGCCTTGAAATCTTGAAATCTGCGGAAATCTGACGATCAGCGGAGGAATCTCATCCCTGGAGTGTCTCCCCTTATGTATAGACCCCTTTCATAATAGAATTATTCTATATAGTTTATACAGTGCTTCTGTATACAAATTTCTGTATAAATATCCTCTGGTGTAAATGACCTGATTGTTGGCTAGCTAAAGATAGAGAAACACTGAGTAGCCTTTAGCCATATGGCAGGTGTCATCAGAGTCGCTGATTTCTCTCCCCTTTCTAGTCCCAATTGCCTTCAAATATTCTCTAAATCTTTTTCTTCCAAATTTTGATTCATGGAAGAACATAGATGTATTGTGTTAACACAGCTGAAACAGACTATCTGTCATATTTTCATCTCATCATGTATTATTCATTGCTTCTTGCTGATTACAGATATATATATATATATATATATATATATATATATATATATATATCTGTAAAGCGCTTTAAGATGGCCTGCGGTCTTGAAAAGCGCTATATAAGAACGAAGGAACTATTATTATTATTATTATTATTAATCAAACGAACAAGATTCAGAAAATTGCTCCCTAAAAGCTCCCTTTGGGGGTTGCCTAAAAGCCGGAGTAATTCCATAGAGCCTTAGTAACATAGTAATTCATGATTTCATTACAAACAAACAAAAATCATACTTTTTTTTGTACCTTCTGACAGGAACACCACCATTTATGCAATGAATTGTTTGTTTTTGCATCTGTATTGTACATGCTGCACTCGAAACATATAAAGTATCAAACAAAATGAATTATGCATGAGAGTTGACAAAACCTTTTAATGAACTTACACTAATGGATTCCCTTTAGGCGATTGCCTAACATATATTTCTAGCCCATAAATTCTGAACAGTAATAACATATTGTACTACAAAAAAACAAAAATGCCGATTCTGAAATAGTCCATTTCAAATGTTTACAATTTTGGTCCAAATTTCCTGGGGGGGGGGGGGGGGGGTATTGTTTAGCATATTTAGTTCATGCATTGTGCATTGTATTTTGAATAGTAGCAACATATAAAGAAAACATACCAACAATACAATTGGATGTTGCATAAATATGTATTTTCTAAAATTCAGATTAAAGGGATCCGGTAACTTTGTCTCAGATTCTGAAATAAAATTCTGGATTTAGCTCATGATGCAATGATAATTATAAACCTTTAGGTCAGTCAGGAACCCCATGACTTTTACAAGCCGATCGCCTGTCTGATTATCAAGATATTTATGATTGGAATTACAAATTTTGAAAACCGTTCGCCTGACAGGTTTCATAACACTACAGTCTATAGGGGAAAACAAGTATGGTAAAACCGGTCACTCAAAGATTTTTACTTTTTTGAGGCACTTCTTGATCATTTTGAAGCGCATTTTTTTTAGGGCTGCAATATTACACCATATCACAGACACTGATAACATGTAGGGCCGTGTATCTCAGATTTAACATTGTTAAACGATCCCTTTAAGTTGCTGTAGGGGATGGCTTAATATATTCTGCTAATGCATTGTGCATTGTATTAATATTGATTAGGAAAAGAAAAAAGAAAGAAAATGTGCACCAGTTCCAGGGCAGGATAACATGAGATTTTGTGCATTTTAAATTTATCACCAATAATCAGGGGTCTTTCGTGAAACCAACTCCATGATTGTCATGAAGCGGACAACTCATTTTTCACCAAGCCATGACAAGCAACAAATTAATGACTCCGATACTAGCCGCTACAAAATCATAGCCTTTGTCACGATCCATCAGATTTTATCCTTTAATCAAATCAAATATTGCTATTACGCCATATCAATCAGTAAAGATATATTCAAACATCATCCCTTGATTTAGAACATGCTGCAATAAAAGCGACAACAAAAAGTACTTTACATTATGAATTCATTTCAATAGCAGTATATAATGAGGACCATTGAAGAGATTATTTAAAAAGGAAAATAATCATTAGAATATATCGTAATGGGCAACAAAGCGTCAAAGGATATATCAAGATTCTCCAAGAAAAGCAACATTTATCTTGCTACATCATGTCAGATCTGATATTATATTTTGTCATGAGAACATACTAGGTGAAATAAAAATATAGTTGTTGCAATTTAAGAAGGCGATGCTCACTCATCCTTCTGTAAATATATTGTTTCTCTATAAGATAACAAAACTGAAGACTTGATTACAAAGATTTGACAGAGGTGTCAAAATCAGAGCACTTAACTCATTTATCTTTGGATCTGATAAATTGGTTTATAGATAGAGAGATTGATAACGCTGGTTTTGATTACTTTCCTTCGACAAGAAACGTATCTCCCACCGTCCATTAATTTTGAGGTTTCTCTATCTGTCTTTATCAGTCTTCAAATATTTTCATTTCATCTTTGTGTCTCTAATAGATTTTATGTTTGTTTTCTCAGTCTATTTTTGTCTTTTTAATGCCAGTTCATTCCTCTTAGTTTTTCTAATTGATTATTTTAGTTTCCCTTCTCGATCTTCTGGAAGCCTCTTTTTTAACCTTTGATTTGCTTCTCATGTTTGTGTGTCTACCATTCCCCCTTTTTCTGTTATTATTGTCTATCATCTAGCCTATAGCTCAATGATTCCTCACTCTCCCCTTCTCTCCTCTTCCCCCACCCCTTCTATCTCCCCCCCCCCCCCCCATCCTCATCACTATGTATATTTGTCCATCTCTCTCCCTCTCTCTCTATCTTTATCTTCTCTCTGTGTCTGTCTATTCAAAACACTTCTCTCACTATATTTCTTTCCATCTATCTGCCTCTCCGCAATCCTCTTTCCATCTGCTCCTCCTCCTTCTTTCTGCATCCATTTCTCTTGCTTGCTCCCTCTCTCTCTCTGCCTTGTTTGCTCCCTCTCTCTCTCTCTCTCTTTTTCTTGCTTGCTCCCTCTCCCCATCTCTCTCTCGCAAACAAAAGTGTGTCCATGTATTGTCCGGCTCTTCCCTCATTTCTCATTCCTTCTGACCACTACCCGTCAGCACAGCCAAAGGGTGATACAACATCTGCCTGTCCAGTCGATCCCCCCAAACAGGGTTTCTAGCTGAGGCATCTAATTCAACCCATCTTCCTCCTGAATATTTCACAACCTGTCGCAGGAACGGTCGATCCTTAGCAGGAATAACCTGCACATCGATTACCCTAGACACAAACATTTTTCAGAAAGGCGTAACAACATTCTGCAGATCCTGTTGCCTAACTGTCTTGGTAAACCACAAGACCAACGTTTGATTGATGCGCATGACGTTTCCAGAGACAAGCTAGTAAGTTAGCCCAGGCCACATCGTTGCAATTGCTACTGAAAATTGGAGGAATGGCACCATTCTAGATAGACATAACAGGCCAATGACACCAAATCGGTTTACTTGTAATTGATGGAGTACAACTTGTATCAGAGGTCTTCGGTGTTGATTAAAAATTTACGCTGGTAACCGTACCTCAATAAATTTTGTTAAGGGTGAGAGCGATTGATCTGCATGTGAAAATAGAGCTTTGTGGATTATGTTCCCTCTCCTGATCAAGAGCTGGCAAGAATCTTGGGTTTGAGGTTAACACGATTAATCTTTGCTGGGACACTTTGGGTAGGTAAGCCGCAAGATGAGTAACGTTGACATGACACAGTTTTCACTTTTATCTTCTCACTCTTGCGGTCCTCTTCTCTCTTTCCCCATCTTTCTTTCACTGTCCGTCTGTCTCCTTTTCTCTCTCTCTGGTTTCTTATATTTATTTTTCTTTCTCTCTCCCTTTCCCTCCCTCCCTTTTCCTCAATCTCTCCTTTTTAGTTTCTCTCCCTCTCTCTCACTCAAGTCTGTCCATCTGATTCTAGTCTCTCCCTCTCCCTCTACCTCTCTCTTGCTCCATCTCACCCTCTCTCCTTCCATATCTCCCCCTTTCCCTCTCCTCTCTCTCTCTCTTTCTCTCCCTCCCTCCCTCTTTTCCTCCATCTTCCACCTTCTTCCCTCTGCTTCTCCTCTCTCCTCTCCTTGTCATCTTGCCTATGCTACTGCGACAGTTGCAACAATAAGCCTCTAGATCTGAACGAAGTAGGGCACTGATGAAATTGATTCTTGTAAAGTAACCACCTCCTCACCGGTTGGTTTAAGAGATCAATCTCTTGTCAAGTGAGGGTAAAGCGAGAACAAGATGGATAGCCTGTTTAGCAGCTCAAATGGCACTTCTTCTCCTTTCCTTTCCTTTCTCCTCTCTCTTTCCCACTCTCTCTCTCTCTTTCATCTCCTTCTCCTTCTCCTCCTCCTTCTCTCTCTTTCCCACTCTTTCATTCCTCCTCCTCCTCCTCCTCCTCCTCCTCCTCCTCCTCCTCCTCCTCCTCCTCCTCCTCCTCCTCCTCCTCCTCCTCCTCCTCCTCCTCCTCCTCCTCCTCCTCCTCCTCCTCCTCCTCCTCCTCCTCCTCCTCCTCCTCCTCCTCCTCCTCCTCCTCCTCCTCCTCCTCCTCCTCCTCCTCCTCCTCCTCTCTTCTTCTTCTTCTTCTTCTTTCACATATTATGAACAATTGTCACTATCATGGTAAGAAACTTTCATGAATTACACAAAGTTAATGTTGCAATTGCACCACTCATGGGTTTCTAGTTTTACATGAGAAACGTTAGACAAATTCTCATTTTCGCTGAGCAGAAACAAAATCAAAATTTCACAAAACAAATAAGATATCTTTATAACAAATAATGGTATGAAAAGAAATATTATAGGTGACTGAAGATTATCTTACATCACAACAGTCACTACTACAAATGCCACGTTTGAAGTACAAGGCGCAACAATATACATGTCACAGAAAATAATGAGGGAAAGACACATAACATGATTGATACTTGCAATCAGCTGGCAAAATGAACAAAGTACACACAACCATGATGAGGAAAAGATAAATACACAAATACTTGAAAGACAAACATTGCAATGGACATTTGCGATAACGATGACAAGAAACACAAATGATTGGTTAGACATATTAACATTTAGACATGTAAACATTTAGAAATGCATAGACATATAAACATATACAAAAAGGAAGAAGAGCATTAATTGTCTGTTGGGAGCCACAAGGACATTAAAGGGATAGTTGAGTTCTGTTTTCAGACCGCAAATTCCTTCAAAGTGCATGTTATTGCTCGTTCTTATCTATGACATTTCTAGTGCCCTTTTATGACCTACAAATGCTATGAAGGTAATTTTAGACCACAAAATGTGTGAAATTTAGCCAATACGATCATACCAATTCAGCTCCACTTTCCCCAAAATATGGTGACCATTAATTAATTAATTAATTAAAAATAACAATACATGGGCCGGCTGGTTGTGCGTAATATAACCAACACGAAAAAGCCAACAAAAAAAGACTTAAACGGCACTATTTTGTTTTTCAACAGCTTTTTCAAATTATTGAATATTTGTGGTGGTACACAAATTGTTATTTTTATGGATATTTCAGCCGTCTCTGAACCAATTTTGATCAAACAAAGATGATTTTGTCGTTTAAATTGTATGTTCTTTCAAATTTGACACTCAGTTTTTCATTATCTCACAACAACAAAATATTTTTTGTAGCGCCCTCTTCAACAGAACTCAACTATCCCATTAACTGTACGTTGAATGGTATGAGTTAACAACCTTCTGGCTCTCAGCTCATAGTAGTTATTTGATGAGTTATAAACACAGCAATGATAGTTTGAAAATGATTAGAATAACAATACAACATGACTGAAATCAACACTGTGGGATACACCTCGAGTACTGTTTGTTTACAGCCAGAAGAGCATTAAAGGGATCCGGTAACTTTGTCTCAGATTATGAAACAAAATTCTGGATTTAGCTCATGATGCAATGATAATTATAAACCTTTAGGTCAGTCAGGAACCCCATGACTTTTACAAGCCGATCACCTGTCTGATTATCAAGATATTTATGATTTGAATTACAAATTTGATAACCGTTCGCCTGACGGTTTTCATAACACTACAGTCTATTGGGGAAAACGAGTATGGTAAAACCGGTCACTCAAAGATTTTTACTTTTTTGAGGCACTTTTTGATCATTTTGAAGCGCAATTTTGTTAGGGCTTCAATATTACACCATATCACAGACACTGATAACACGTAGGGCCGTGTATCTCAGGGCGCGTTCATGCTTGATTTTGAAGGTAGAATGAGCGATCTGAAACGCTTATCGTAAACGCTCATCGTGACGGTGTACTGTTCATGCTTACTTCTCTGGCTCATCCAGGCAATTCTCCTTGTGTGGCCTTAATTGGTCTTCCAGCTGGATTCGCAAATCTTCACTGTGCATGCTACGTAGACCCACTAGAGGTCAGTGCGTTGACCCCATTTAAACACGTTTACAAATTGTAAACGCATCTTTTCTTTTACGATCGGCGGTCGTGATCGCCGTTTTTCAGTGATTCTACAAAAGTAAGCATGGACGCAACCGTGTTTTAAACTAAACGCGTAACAGATGCCTGATTCTGGCCAGAAAAAAGTGAAGCATGAACACGCCCCCAGATTTAACATTGTTAAACGATCCCTTTAAGGCATATACTCTAACATGGAGTTAACTTCTCATGGCTCCAAACACAAACAGATGATATCGCTGTCATTGTTAGCATTTTTCATGTCTTGTCTTGTATCCTGCAAAACTATATTCTCTTGCAGGGAATTTTCCTGACGATCGAAATCAAAGACCAAGTTTGGCCTGGGACTTGTGAACATAATATTTTGCTTGCTTGGGACGTTCCGAGCAAGGGCTTGCAATTTGAACAAGATCGGTTTCGGAAATGGGCCTGAAGTTGAGAAATGCATACTGTAAAGTTGGACAAGAGTTAAGGAGGGTCTATTGGAGATTGATGTCCATACAGGACTTTAGCTCTTCTAGTCTTTCTGTCAGGTATAACTTCTTTCAAAGACATCTTAATGCAACCTTTATAATCCCCAAAATTAATGCAATATTTTGTTTAATGTGAACAGATCTCAAATTACATGTGGTAACAACACAGCCTTTCTGTCAGGTATAACTTCTTTCAAAGACATCTTCATGCAACCTTAACAGTCCCCAAAGAGAATGCAATTATTTTTTAAATGTGAACAGATCCATTCTCAAATTACATGAGGTAACAATACATACTGTCTACTGCAAGCCAGGAGGGCGTTCACACTGTGTTACAGTGACCAGACTTTGCTCTAGGTTTTAAGTCGTCCAAGTTCAAGAATCTGGACTTGAGTCAGTGTAGGAAGTTGTACACAAAGCAGACGTTACCAGAGCATTCGGCCTAAAACCTTGAGTTAAACATCCTTTTGACTCACAGCAGATGATATGCTACATAAGTGTGAGTTTTACTCAGACATTAATTAATCAAGCTCACAGCAATTGCAAAGTTTTTTTTTCTTTCTTTATAACCAAGGCTTTCAATACAATTTGATTTTGCTGTTAGCAACATGAATAATTAGTAAACAAAAGCAGAACAATTAGCATATTTTATCTGTTGAGAGCCAGATAGGCAGTGCCTTGCATGGATAATGAGACTTAACGCCCTTATGCCACTGGCTCTGAGCAGACTTTCAATAAAATTTGAGTTTGCTGTGAGCAACATGTTACATTATTACAACTGTATTAAAGACAGCAGAACAACAAATAGAATATCATCATTTGACAGCCAAAAGGGTGTTACTTATCTCTATGTTAAAACATAGGAGATAGCGCCCTTTTGGCTCTGAGCAGAATTTCAATACAATTTGAGTTTGCTGTTAGCAACATGAATAATTAGTCAACAAAAGCAGAACAACAATATCATATATACATGTATGCTGAGCGCCAGAAAGGCATTGCCTCTGCATGGATAATAGGAGATAGCGCCCTTTTGGCTCTGAGCAGACATTCAATACAAGAAATTGTTGAGTTTGCTGTTAGCAACATGAATAATTAGTCAACAAAAGCAGAACAACAAATAGAGTATTATCAGTTGACAGCCAAAAGGGTGTTACTTATCTCTACCGGTATGTTAAATGATAGGAGGTAGCGCCCTTCTGCCTATGAATAGATGATATATCATGATTAAAGTTTGACAGAGTGAGAAGAAATTCACAATTAGTTGACAGAGAGATGAGCAACGGTTGATGTTATTACCAAGTGGTTTTTTTAGCTACACATGAAGCTTGTATTAGTTGACATATAACCAACATCACATAGTTTGGCAATATTTCTAATTTTAGGGCTTAATTTGGGATCCGTCTTTAATGTATCCCCTTAAATACCAAGCCAGAGATAACTCGCAATGTCTCACATCAGGGTCTATGGGAATTTTTTTATATAAATCAAATCATTATATTCATAGAGGAATTAAATGTTTATTCCATGGGTAAATTTTACCTAATCCATATCTATTAATCCTTGTCTTCTTTGAAGTGTCCTACACGAAGGGATTAAAATTTGATTACTGAAATTGTTCAGAGAGGGAAAGAGCCTGAACATTCGCACTCATTCCTCTTTCCATTGTTTGTTTCAATTAGAATTTCTTCAGTTGGAACAAGACGGTAAAAGATTTTCTCTCTTTCCTTTGAGTTTTTGTTACAATCAGTTCAATTGCCTTTCTATTAGAAAATTAAGCAGCACACAATTATACATCGAATTTGAGTGCGTAAATTAAGCTTTCCTGATTTATCACTTTTGGTGTTTGCCATGCAAGTGTGAAAGAGTCAACAAACAAAGGCAGAAAGATGCCGAGATTCAAAGTTAGTGTAAACAGACCAGACACAAAATGCATGGTGAGTGAAATATAATGCGGCACATTGATTGATTGATACAAACCGCAAGACTGGCAATTTGAAATATAAATATTGGATGAGTGAAGGCGAGAAGATAAAAGGCAAGATTGATCAATATTGATCAGAATTTGGATGAAAATCAGATGAAATTTGAGAGAAATTCGGGAGGTATGATAAGGATAAAATGGAATGTGATAGAAGAATATGCAGGACCGTACGAGGACTCTGCAGATGTCAAGGATAGGATTGACCATGATTTGAAAAAGAGAATTCAAAACGCTGAATCAAGATGCAAATTGAATATTCTTGGGTTGGAGTACTCATTTTGAAAAGATGTTAGTACATGCCAACAAGACACAAGCAACACGTGCGAGAGTTTTTTAGTTTTTTTGTTTTGTTAGATATGATGCATCGATATCTACCTTGGTATAACTCATTCTCTGTCCACTCTGTGAATTCCTTTCCTTCGTCGTCATATTGAAGCTCACCTGCGCCGGCCCCGCCCAAGATCGGCTCTCCCGAACGCATCTTAAATGCCGCCCTCGGATACTCGGATCGCGGTGCTATCGGCTGCGAGGGGCTGCCCACGAGCGCCTGCCCGGGGTTTCGTGAGAAGCCTCTGTACGGTCCGGTCGTTCCGATGGTCCCGAGAGGCAGCGAGGTCGGGATGGGGCGTGTCCCCAGGATCTCGCTCTCGTTGAGCTTCCCGATGAGCGACGTGATGTGCGACCCCACCGGATGCTCGCCGCCACCTTCCATCTGGTCCGGGGACGTCTCGCTTCCCAGGCTATGCGTGCTATGGATGCTCTGTGCGTCCGCGGTGCTGGATGCAGACTGGCTGTGCACGCTCTGCGCATCGGCCATACTCAATGCTGATTGGCTACAGTCATCGTTATCATCGTTCTCATTGGTTCTGCCCCAGTTTGGGTTCCAGCCGTGCTCGGGGCTAGACTCTAGTCCCCGTTTGGGCTGGAATGTGGTGGTCTCGTAAGTACTTGGTTCTGGGACCTCTGAATGGATCAGCTCGGTGTAATTGGATTGGTCCATCTCAGGTATCACTGAATATTCATTGTCCTGTTCCATGTGACCTCTCTCATTCTTACAAAAAAAGATTCATTAGGAAGAAAGACAAAAATAAAAGAGGTTGGCATTCAAATCTTGCATTTGACATATTCATTTGAGAAGAAGAGAAAGTTAATGATGTAAAGTATATTTGATGAACAAATAGCAAATGTTAAAGCCTGTAGGAAATAAAATAAAAACACCCCAAAATGAAAATACAACTTTCCCATAGATATGCAACCCATCTATTCAGCTATGATTACCATACCTTTACATTCTAACCAAGACATACTGCTATACAAATATCAGAAAATCAAATCTTCATTTCAAACCGTGTGACTTCTATGAATATTTTGTGTATACATCATTAACCCTTTGATTGATTTAGTAGACTAAAGAAAAAAAGTAGACTGCCCATGTTGACTTTTGTCACACATGCACATCATGTATGGAAAATGACACTCTGAACAATTTATGGAAGTCCATGGATTTAACCCATAGCAAATAATGAAGCAACTAAAACTCCTAGTCCCACTCACTTCATTTGGCAGTAGTATCTCGTACGTCACCTCTCGGGAGTGGTCGCTGCTTGGGGTCGTTGGACTCGGTGAATCAAGCAAGATCGGTTTGTCCTCGTCCGCATGCGTGTCATCCATGGCGTCACTCATTGTCTACACTCTTTGTTGCCAATTTGCAAAGTTCTCTTCAATGATTCTCTGTTCAATGACCATACAATAACAGCAATTTTTTCTTCAAAATACGAGCGTCATGTAAGTTGCGTCTTTTAATCCATTAACGATGATTTTTCGGGTTGTTCCGTCTCAGAATAGAAAAAACGTTTGGAGTCTGTCACATATTGTTTCACACACTAATGCTGAACGTCTCCAAGAAGATCCATTAGCTGTGTCTGGAACCTCATGGGGGATGGATGCGTCCGCAAGTGTTTTGGCTATCTTGAGGTGACGAAGAAACAAGTCATGCGGAAGATGGGATCGTTCAATTATTCAGTACATCAGGCTATAAGGTGGTATGGTTCAACAAGGTGTGGACACTCCCAAAGCAACTCATCTATCCTTGACAGTCAACAACAAAGGTTCGTAGACGAAATGTTGACCTGTAGGATGAAAAGAGATATTGAAAGAGTTAATCAGGATGACAGTGTTGATTTTAAATGGGTTATTTATATTTTTAAATGTTCTCAATTTCTCATACAGTTAAGAACAGAGATATCTTTTAGAATTAGAATAAGATCTAATGTTTTGAGCCCAGAAAACATAGCAGTTAATTTTGAAAAAGCTGTTATCACATTGTCAGAGGGTAGAATTTGAAGATGAACAGATAATTTGTTTAGTTTTGAGTGAATGTCAAAAAGATAACAGCCCTAAATACTAGTACATCAAAATATGAAGCATTTTTACTCTAATAATTGATATTATAACTTTCTTTTCTGAACTCTCTCCCTCTTAATTTTTTGCTGATTTTTATACACTGATCTCCCAATGTATTTATGACAATTTACAACTTTTGTAACTTGCATCTCTTAATCCTTAAAATTAATTACCTCTCTCTCCAATTCTCTAAATGTTTCTACATCTATTATTTAATCAATTACCCATCTGCCATTTCGCAATCCTTCTCCTTCTCTCTTCATCTATCTTTATCTTTCTCCTTTTCCTTTCCCTCTTTAATTCTCTCCTTCTTTCTCTCTATCCTTCAAGATGTTTCACTCTTCATTCTCTAAACTCTTTCCTCTTTCCATCTAAACCAAAAATACCAATCCCTGTAACTGCCGAAGGAACCCCACACGGCCATCACAGACATTGACTTTGTTTTCAGGCACCTTTCAATCATACAATTCTTTGTTTCCTCTCGCGCTCCAAAATTCCCCCGGACATCGCAAAATCATATATCCCGTCTGAACAGCAGACAACACAAGAAACCAGATTCCTCCTTTCCTCTCTCTCTCTCTCGGCCGGCCAACCAACCGATCGCGCTTCCCCCGGCAACGCAAATGAATCGATAGCGCTCTCTTACTTGTTTTTGTACTTGATTGCAGCACACTCCAAAGGGAAAATATTGGCCGAAGATGCGAGATTTGGCGAAAATCAATGATGTCAGACAGGAGAGGAATGACGAAAGAGGGGCAAAATGCGCAGATTTGAAAACGGAGAGGAATCAATATTTCGTTTGTGCACGCTGGATTGGGTTTCAGCCGTGGGAGGGTCATTAAGTTGAGTTGCCATGGTAACCGGTTAGTGTAATTATTGCGCGGGTATTAACCAAACAATTCGAGTGTGGTGGAAGTGTAATGTAATGACCATCTTGGCGTGATAATCTTCGCCATGAATGAGAGTGGTTTCTGTCAAACAGTTGCCTTAATTATTAAAGGTATTCCTTATCACAACGAAAAACACTCTACAGGGTCCTATTTTTAAGAATTCCACAACTTTTTGGAGAAACATGAATTTAACAGCATGCAAAACTGAGTTGGCAAAGGCAATGCGACACTGGATGGATGTAGACTGAATCGATTATCACAAAAACAACAACTCACTGAAATGTCTGTCCTGTCATCTGTGAAAATGTCTGGATGGACAAATATTGGCTGATAAAATACAGAGGTTCTCAAGGCCAGGAATTTGTTGCAAATTTTCTAAATACACAAAAACATAAGTGCTTCGGTTTCTTAAAAAATTAGACAGAGTTATAAACAGCTTTGTATTGTATTATATTGTAAAAATTGTACGACCTGCTGTGAGTTCTGAGTGAGACCACAGTCCTGGTAACTTTATATGTATATAATATATATATTACAAGTTCTTTTGATGTGAAGAATTTTTTTGTGTGTGTCCGTACGACATGCATGAATTTTTCTTTTTAATCCATTATTTCATCCAATAACAAAAATCTTTGAGATTGACTGATCTTTCTCACATCACTAACACTATTAAACGGTCCTATCAAACTTCTTTTTTACTTATGGATGAAGTAGATGGATGAAACAAGGACTAGTGCACAGGATTGCTCTATTCACAATGTTCTCATTGCATAGAGGCAAAATTGATCGAGTCTGATAAGATATTATCTGAAGACTACGCACTGATCATTATAACATACACAGATTAACATGCTATAAATACCCAAGGTCAATTTGATCATTAAACATAGTTCAAGTGTATTGTATCGGCCAATATTTTGCCATCCAGACATTTCAACATGACAGGTACAGACATATCTGCTACATATAGTTGTTGTTTTTGTGATAATCAATTCGGCCTACATATACGGTACATGTTTGCACATGCATAGCCTACTCAGTTTTGCATGTTGTTAAATTCATGTCCCTATGTGAGTCTGATAAGAAATAATCTATAGACTCTGATCGTTATATCATACTTCAACTCACATGCTATACAGAACATATCCAAGGTCATTTTGATCATTAAACATAGTTCAAGTGATGACGAGATACTGTAATGTGGCATCATGTGAAAGCATAGAATGATTAGTGCGATACTGAAACTCAAACACAAACACCTCTCTGGCTCTCAACAAGAGTTATACATGTCTGATGCCACTGCTATTATCACATGTTTATCTTTTATAATATTGCTTATAATACTTCTTTTGTTTTTTGTTGTTGTTTCAGCGCTCTGATCAGTAATCTATAAAAGCGCTTAATAAGAATCAAGTATTATCGTTATTAGGCCTACCGTAAATCTCCGTGTATAAGGCGCACCTGTGTATAAGGCGCACCCCTATTTTGGGGGCAAAAAAAAAAAAAAAAAAAAAAAAAATCGTTTTTTGTTGTTTTGTTGTTGTTATTGTTTTGTTGCCGAAAACCCACCAAATAATAGTCACAATGTCGTTGTAGAAGAATGTGTGTAAGATCATTAATGTAAATTAAAAACAGGTCCAGACTCTTAAGGCTTCATGATACCAAGTGTCCCACACCAGCCTCATCACATCAGCTAGCAGAAGCACTGTGTTCTATGCCAAACATCAATAGTCATGCATGATATGAATAGAATCTTCTAAATTTCTGACAATAGAGTACCTAGGATAGAACCTTGTGGTACACCATTTGTTATAGAAAAAAAAATTGAGGAATTATTAAAAACTACATTTTGAGATCTATTAGAAAGATTACTTTCAAACCAAGATGACAGACAAATTTGAGTGTTGTTGTAGTTTCCGAGTGGTGAGTCAACACACTGATTACTGAGCTGGGAGACATTGCCAGGCATAGCGCCATAAATCGAAATCGGGAAGGGAAAAAAAAAAAAAAAAAAAAATTCTGTATCTGTGTTATAAGACGCACCCCCGATTTTCAAATTTTTTCGGCGCCAAAAAAGTGCGCCTTATACACAGAGATTTACGGTATACAAAAAATGTTGTATTGCCCTTAAGGTGCCAAAACATGGATTGGTCGGTTAGAAAACTTTTTCTTTTCTTTTCTTCTCCCTCTTTTTTTTTTTTTTTTTTAAATTTAAAAGCCGACCATAGATTTCAAGATTTTAGGGTCGGTCGCAAAGTCGGTTATGCCTTATTACAAAGCAAAGCATAGATGTATTTGTTATGTAAAGAAAAAGTAACACATTGCTACAGTTATGTTTGTTCCAAAATTGAAATCAAACCATATGTTTACACCTTGCTCATATCCACAGAGCTCAGAATATCTTCCCTGAGTCATTCTTGTTGTAGGATTCCCCCCCAGAATAATAACGCATCAATTCAGGCACCCATACCAGAGAGAGTTAAGCGTGACACGATTGACCCCTCGTCTCTCATTCCCGAATAAATCAAACGTGAATAATTCTCCGGTTTGCGACGGACTAGATCATCCAAGCGAAAGCAGAACCGACTACCCTCTTCATTGACTAATAACAGATTCTGATCTAGAATCTCATCTCTTACTCTCTCGTTTTCCAATCTCTATCTCCCTCTTTATTTCTCTATCATCCTCCTTTTATACCTCTTTTTCCCTCTCTTTATCTCCTATTCATATTCCTCCTTCCCCCTCTCTACCCACTCGCTCTCTCTCGCTCTCTCTCTCTCTCTCTCTCCCTCTCTCTCTCTTTCATTACTCTATCCCTCTCTTCCGGTCCCTTTTCTTATACCATTTTCCTCTTCTATATCTCTTCTTTTTCCTAGCTACCTTTCCCAATACCTTCCTCAATCAATATCTTTTTCTCCTTTCTGTTTTATACATAGATCTCCCTCTCTCTTTCTCTCTCTCCCTCTCTCTCTCTTTCTCTCTCTCTCTCTCTTCCTCTCTCCATTTCTTTCCCCCTTCTTCTTTCTCTTTTTCTTCTTCTTCTTTATTATCTTTTTCTTCTTCTCCTTCTCTCTTTCTCACTCTCACTCTCTCTCTCTTTCTCTCTCTCTCTTTCTTTCTCTCTTTCTCAAAACATTAATGACAAAACTCATCATCTCACCTTCTAACAGATCCCTTGAAGTATGCGGCTTGCAAAATGAAGGGCTCACGTACGTCTTTGAATGACAGCCTACATGTAAGATGAAGCTGGTGTTGCGTGCTTATTAAAGTGGAGCTGCATGGAGGTATGGTGCACCTGCAATGAACAGAAGAAATACAAAAAGAGACAAACAATAAAAGACTATACTGGATTTCTACGTGGATACATGAGATCTGAGAGAGAAGAATTTGGGATTGACAAAAACAATATATTAATTATGTATAACGCAAATTTCAGAATTACAAGTATACATGTACAGGCCATAAAAAAATGTTTTGATATCATCCGTTTTGAGCCACAAGGGCACTAACTCATATACATTGACACAGATTTAACATTCTTTTGGTTCTAAACAGACGATTTCAGAGCCTTACAGGTGCAAGAATTAATTTAATTTGTGAAATTCCCAAATAATAAGAGATGCACTGTCAAATCCTACAATAGTTCATTAATAACTTGGTATATAAAAGTAATCAAAAGTTGATTTACAAGTGTCACCCAATTTGTTACCACCATACCTAAATTGTTCCCATTCATCAAAACCTTGTTTCAGAATTACATCCTCTCTTTTTTTAATAGGAAAAAAAAAGACATCACAAAGCAATTTGATGATGATGATAATTGTTTAACCTGAATGTTAATAAAGCTTGTATATGCTTGTAAGTAAACAACCAGGGGATTGACCGCTTTAAGTCCTCTCCGAGGGACTTGGTAATGAGGATCAATGCCTTACCAAAGGGTAAGAGCGCATTGACTTGGTTTTGAACCCAGGAGGACCTCCCAGTTACAAGACCAATGTTCTACCACTGAGCCATCGTACCTCCACAAGTCAAGAAAACATTACATCCTACCTACAAGAGATTGACGAGAATTAAATAGATGACAACCTACTTTATCTGGAACAGGAGAGGTTAAGAGGATGAATTCTAATTTCTAATTCGAAATACATTTCTAGAAGGACAAGAAAGAGACGAAGAGACAAAGAGACAGAGAAAGAGACAAAGAGACGGAGAACGAGAAAAGATGCTAAGAAAAGCATCTCTAAAGGAGGCTAGAGGAAATTGAAGTGTTCGCAAGCGACGAGCGACAAACCTTGGAGATGAAGTGAGTGATTGAAGGGGATCGCACAAGGGCGGGCCTGTAATTGTGATATTTTCATTTAGGAGGCTCCGCGGAGGTGTACAAGACGTGGGATTATTTCATTTTACAGGGGAAGGCCGTCGGAAGGTAGACAAGGGAAAGATAGAGCATCGTCGGGAAGGCTTCTTTTAATTTTTTTGTTGGTGGCATGTGAGGTAACTTTGAACTTGAGGAGTAATGATGCGGTGTGGTCTGATGATGATCTCAGACTGCTTGGAGCCATGATGGAATAATATCGGAGGTCAACATCATTTTTTGCGGTGATGTCACTGCAAGGTTTTCCCCGTCGTTAGGCCGACTAAACAAAGAATCAGTAAGCATTGGCTTCATGAACATGAGACCAATCTAAATGGAAATGTCTAGGAATATTTTGATCATGGTCGCATCAACTCTCAAGAAATGGATGATTTGTAGTGAATCATTAGTATCAGCACATAACAAGTTTGATCTGCACATTATTACTTTAAAGGGCCTTAATTTTTAATACAATACAAAACAGTGGCATCAAACCTGGAATCAAAAGTATATTTTCTTTTTTCTTCATAACATGATGACTAATTTCATGTAAATGTGACCAAACCAAATGGAAACATCTAAGAATAGCCTTTTCAAAATGGCTTTGACTCCAAAGTATGAATGATTAGCATCCAGCAAATAAAAAGCATATCTGTATTGTTAATTCAAAGGCTTTGAATATATAAATAAGTGTTCTTTTTTCATATATTGAAACAAAAATTGGCAAATAATCTTGAATTATAATAATAATAATAATACTCAGTTTTTATATAGCCCTTATTAAAATCACTAAGCGCTTCCAAACTATTACCCTGGCTTTAGCTGTGCTGCCATTGCGGCGCTCTAGCATTTCAAAGAATAAATTCTTGCCAGGTACCCATTTACATCACCCGGGTTGAGTGTGGCAAATGTAGATCAATGTCGTGCCAAAGGACGTTATAGAAACAATTTATTTTTTCCATTTTAAAATGCAGAGCAACTTGAATGCAATAAATATGAACAATTAGCATCTGCAACAATAAGTTTGATTTCTGTTTTTTTTTCTTCAATGCTTTAAAAGGGTTCTATTCAACTATTGTAGAATACTGACACAACATTTGGGATTAAAGGTAGAGGCGTTACTACTGCAGCTAGAAGGGATTAGACCACACAGCGAGCCATCGAGGTCACTGTGACAGGTGGCTATCTCATTAACTCAGCTCTCATTTAACATAAGAAAAAGAGGATCATGGGGGACCAACAGGCACCGATTTGGGAAGTTTTCTATATAGAGGGAGCAAGTAGCTACAAGTAGGACAGTGTGCCTTTAAAGGATCCTTTTTTTTCCTTTGTAAGATGCCGAACAACTTGATTTGAAGGATAAATCAAGCGGTACGGATTGATGACTAGCACGACCAAAGACAGCTTGGAGCCATGGAGGACATGTTCGGGGTCAGCATTTATTGCTATGATGTAATTACAATTTGTTCATGTTTTATCGAAATCAAATCAAAATATTAAAGAATTAATGTACATTATAAAAGAGAAATAAAATGGAGAAGAACATTTATTTGAGGATTTTTTTTTAAGGATTCATCTACTAAAAAATAACGACACAATAGCATAAACTTGCATTAAAAGAGAAGAAAATATGCCTATGACTAATTAAAAAAGCTAGAGATAATACATTAAAATATTTCTAAAAGAAAAAGGGACATTAAAAAGAGCAATAAGGAAGACGTAGTTATAACGACATAGTTATAACGACATAGTTATCTTACAGCCTAGAATATTACCGGTACATGTCAGTCAGTGTTGGTCTTATATATTTTACAAGAAATTGGGGCAAAGTATTGGACTGAGGAAATATCATCATCAGTTTTCTTTTCTTTCCATCTTTTTTGTTCCTTTCTTTAAGATGCCTGCCAACCTTGAGGTTGTAGTTATCAAGCGGTATGGTTTGATGTCTAGCACGATCTATGCAGCTTGGAGCCCGACTAGAAATAATGGAGGTCAGCTTGCAATTACTACCATGCAATTCATATGGGTTTTCTTCTTTGATTCAAATCAAAGGAAATTTTATTTATAGATTAGAGGTCAGGTTATAAGAAAAATGCATGGAGGGGTTTTCTGCATGGCAAGTCTGCAAATGAAAGAAGTCAGGACAAAATGTGAGAGTTCTGGAAATAGAACACGAGCTGATTAGAATAAATGAGGATGGAGAAGCAGATATCATTATAATGCGCCTTGACATTTAAAACCCTCATAATGCCCCACCAAGTTTTCAAACAGCTATTCTCCTTAGTGTTTTCATTATTATCCTCTCAATTTGACAAACTTGCATCCCAATTATCTCAAGAAATCAAACTTGACTGGATTTAAGTATTGATGAGGAAAAATACTGAACAAGGCATTCATGACATTTGAAACTACCGGTATACTTTTCATTTACACTTCCACAATGTTTTCACGAACCTATCATTATAAAGAAAAAATCTCATCAAAACAGTTTTAAAACATGTGGTTTTATTTTTCATGTAGTTAATAAAATATTTTACTGAAAAATTGACTTGACAATTCACAATCCCATTCCGATTTTCAAAAAGAATTGCAAGTTTTCTTTCATTTGTCTGTTTAAAAAGATATATTCTGGAATTATCAAATCTGCCTACAGCACTTCAAGGGCTTAAAGCACTTTAACATGTGTTTGTCTTGTATCTTTATGTTCTTCCTATCCCTTTTAATACTCACAAGTTCAAGACCTGATCATGTGAGAGCCTTGCAGCGCTGTGCTTTAATCTCAGTTTCTGTTTCTAATTTGGTCTCCATCAACTTGGGATAAGTGGTTTAAAAGTGATGAATAACCACTGTAAAAACATCAAGTGCTCCATTAGCAACACATTAGAGATACTACTAGCTGGCTCTGCATTCTACTTCATGTTCAAGATCTTTTATCTTTTTGTTCCATCCCAAGTTCCCATCCATTGCTTTTCTCGCTTATTTTCTCTCGCGCGATATTTCTGTACCACCCCAAAGGCATAAGTCCCCCTAAACTACAGAAGATTTAGTTCATGTAGTGTCTGTACTAGCAATTACGACATTAACTAACATGCTTTAACAAAGAGTCTGAACAGGCAATCTCTTCCCTTTTTTTAAAATGTGATGATCACTAACTAAATGGGTATCAAATTGGCAACACTAAGAAGAGGGCAAAGGTTTATTCATGAAACAGAATCAAAGGTTGGTCATAAATCTTGATCGGACCTCCTAATACTGTATTTCCTCTTTTCCTTTCCATGCAAATGTCCCATTTCTTACTACTATATATAGATGGCATCACAACATTTCTGAGTTCACACTATAATCATATTATCAAGATGAAAGCCCTCATTAAATGTGGAAGATCCCAAATATAAAGTACAATTATACCTTTGGTAACAAATTATGTACCTCACTTCATGATATTACCATTACAGTCACAATAAGTCACGATAAGAACAAATAATCCAGAAAGATTGTTTGAATAAATACTGTAATCACATGTATTCCTTCTAGATCTTACAACACATCAAATTTGAAATAATAATAATAACATAATATCTGGTTCTTGTATAGCGCTCATATCTGTTAGACTTGACACTCCCTGCGCTTCCGATTACTACCCTGGCTTTAGCATGGCTGCCATTGCGGCGCTCTAGCATTTCAAGGAATTAATTCCTGCCATCCTGCCAGGTACCCATTTACATCACCTGGGTTGAGTGTGGCAAATGTAGATCAATGTCTTACCAAAGGACATTAGTGCTGCAGAGGAACCCTGTGATCCACAGTGCGGTGACGTATCCACCTGACCACGATACCTCCAAGAGCAATTTCTTTTTCTTGGGGACCCCTTTAAGCTTGGAATTGCTACACACGTCACATATCCCACTAATGTGAGACCATCCCGTTGTAACATTTGCTCTCCACCAAATGGATTCTATCTCACAAATGGACCATTAGCTTATGACTGGAAGACATCGTTAAGAGTCGTTTCGATCCAGATGAAATGATGCGTAGTAAGAAAGAGTAGATTGGACATTACTATCACTACTTCAAAGCTGGAATAGTCCTAGCTTAGCCCTTCCACTGAAGTGAGTAAAGTATATAACGTACATTAACCTATTCCCTGCTGAATTCTCTCATTCCGTGTAGACTCAATACAGGAATTACCAGGTTCCAGAAGGCAATGGGTTTGTTTGTTTGATTGATTTTATTTCTGCGTTCAAAAACATACAAATGACTGTCAAGGATTGGTAACATTGGACAGGGGCAGGTCCAAGATTCTGTAAAAAGGGGGTGGCACAATTGACAGGGACAGACATTTTTTGCAGTGAAACCTGTAGATAAAGACCACTCAAATGAGACAGTCTTTAAAGGCAGGTGGTGTTTATAGGCAGGTGGTCTTTAGAGACAGGTTGCTTTAGTAGAGGGTGCAACAGGAAAAAAATATGAAAGAAACAAAACAATAGGTCTTTATAGAGAGGTGGTCACTAAAGCACGTTTGACTGTAGTACATGTTCGCGCTTGTTTTGCCAGCTCATTTTTGCATGTTGCTTGCAACACTACAACAATCTGCTGAAAGACATTCCTATTTTTTTTTTTTAAAGGACTAAAACAGTCATGGCATTGCCAATTTGAAGTTGGAAATCTAATGCATCCACGGTTGTGAAGTTCGTCATCTTCCCTGGCGAGGGCAGAGAGAGAGAGGACCACTGTCAATGGTAGAAGATAAATGATCCTTGAATGATGTATGGCTTTCACAAAACGAAGCCAGTTGGCCCATTAGTTGAACATTTGCTTACGTTATAAGTAATGCACCTGCTCCAGTCTGCTAAACACTCACTCTATCTCAACCACTCACTCACTTTATCTCCTCCGCACAATGCTCCAGTGGTCGCTTCACGCCATCCCTAAATCGACTTTTCACACTGTTTTTGAGTTCAGGCGTAGCTACTGAGTTTGGGGATGGGGAGGGGGGGGAGGGGAGGGGGGGGGGGGTGTAACATGCCCCTAAATTAATGGTCAAAAGAAAAAGGAAATAAGGGAGAAAGGAGGATGACCAATTCTCCAGGCATTGCAAATGTTGGGTTCATAGCATCTTTGGCTTGGAGCTGGCACAATTGGAGAGATATTATTATAAATATAAATGTTAAACTCGTGAATCATGGAAACAGAGTAGAGTGTTCTAATAATCAGCCATGCTATACATGAGCAATCTATTCACACCAATTTGTTTATTTGTTAAATGTCTACTGATCATTCTACTGGTTTTGTTGTTGCTGTTCATGCTAATGAAATCACTCACAGGCCTGATCTGAAAGCCAGTCGAACGAACAGAAAATGGAATTTACCCGAATCCAATGAATCTATCATCCGCTAGCGACGTCGGTGTCTCTGACATGGTAATTTTCAAGGTGAAAATGACAGGAAAATACTAATGTTATCCCGAGGCAGTGAAATAGAAAGCCAGGGTACACTGCTCCCTCGCTTGCCAGAAGAATTGAGGCGATGCTCCCAATTTTCTATCCCTCTATCTCTCACCCTTTCTCTCTCTCTCTCTCCCTACCTCTCTCTCTTTCACCCTTGAAAATTCAAAAGCAAGAGGAACAAACAAACATCCGCTTTGCTTGAATAATTAACGGAGAGATAGATTTTTGTCTAGTCGTTCTCCCTTTCCACCTTCTCTTCCTCATTTGTTTTTGTTTAATTCTCTTCCCCATCTCTATTTCTGTCTCTAGCTCTATCTCTATAATTCTCTGACTCTCACTCTGTCTCCATGTCTCTGTCTCTCCAAAAGTCACAATTCATGAACAGGTACAGTCTAAATTTTTGAGATGATGCCATGGGCCCATGATGCCATACATGTGTAGTCCCATATACCTAAAACTGTGTGTGTGTGATTTTCGACAAGATTTAGTCCATTTGCATTTATCTCAAGACTTCTAAATCCTCAGAATACACATGTATGCCTTTGCTAAAAGGCTGCATCACACACAGTTTTTTTTCACAATGCAATCGCATGACCAGATCTCAACATTATCTTTAAAGCTCAAAGCCTGGGTCCACAGCCTGGACTTGATCCAACTGTTCCCCACTTCACTCTCGTTATTAACGACCGGTCTCGCTTCTTTTTATCGCCCTCGTACCCCCGCTTTCTCTCTCTCGTAGAGATTCTCATGCATATGTTGCCCTTGGAGATTACCATTTCACGAGTGGCCAGTGCTTTAATTTTGATCCGGGAGCGCACCGGAATGCTTGGAAATGACCTTGTTTGTGTCCATATGTTACGACCCCGTTAAAGCCAGGATATAATCGCTTGGTCTTTTCTTTCGCTTAGAATTTAGCCAGTTGGATTGTTTACCATAAATCCCATAATCCCATTAAAATATATTGTAGATTTTGTGTAATAACCAAGTTATGAGTTTGCCCACATTTGATAATACAGAGGGTTTGCTTTGATTTGATTTTTGTAAATCTCCTTGATTGTTTCCATATTTATATTCCCAATTTTAAGATGTTAGTAATTCCATTGTACTGTGGAAACTTTCTCCTCATTGTAAGCAGTGATTTAATTATCAAACCATATTAGGCAACTCTTGACCTTTATGTCAGCTGAACAACTTTCACATCTGCCAACCTTTCATACCAAAAAGAAAGAACCTCTCATGTCAAAGTTATGGATAAAGTTTATTTTGTAAGAAGACATAAATTTACAGGGGGGGGGGGAGAGGAATCTAGGTTTATAACATTGGGTTGAAAGCCAAAAATATAGGAATCATTCCTCCAAAATAGGAAAGGGTGGCAAGCTAGGCATTTTGCATGTAAACGTATGAGAAGTTAGAAATTAATTCCATTTTAATGATGATTCAGCTTTTAAGACGGAATGAGAGTACATATCGTCCGATAGGAGCCAGAAGGGCATTAACACAGAGCTAATGCTCTACTGGCTCTGAACACATGATAACAGGTAAAATTATTGAATCAAAATATTTACATCGGAAAATGGTACATTGAAAGGAAAATTGTGGTTTAACAAATTTGAAAATAAAGGTTCTTTCAAATTGAAGATGAAGCTGAAGTGAATAACACAGGAAATAAAGAAAGCTAAATGTAAACTGAGCAGAGCCAGCAGGAAGTATTGGAAACCATCAATTGACGGAAGAAATATCTTCAAGAGAGGAAAGAAGAAGAGATATATCCATATCATCATAACAAGCAGTTTGCATGCCCTGTAGAAGTTATATAAACCTTATTGGAGGAGGAGCTAGGAGGGGTAGTGAAATTGAGCCTGCCCTCAACATTGAAAATGGCCGACAGATACTGGGTACACATCATGCATGTGACCGAGATATTGAGAAAGCCATTGACGGAAAATGAGAGGACAGGAAAGGCATCTTCCAAAAGATGCAGAATTTGTGATAAGTTGGAATAGAGAGAAAGGGGAGAGGAGTTACAGATGCAGGAGGAAAAGAACAACACGGAGCTATGTTTATGCGGGACTGTCTCAGTTTTAAAAGTTAAGATGCAGAACTTGTGAGGAGATGGAATAGAGAGAAACGGGAGAGGAGTTATACTGGCTAAGATGCAGGAGGAAAAGAACCAACTAAAGCCCTTTTTATATGGGACTGTCTTAGTTTTAAAAGTTAAGTTTGTGAAATTTCAAAGTTTAAAACTAAGATCCAAACAATGGCGAGGAGGGTTCACACAGGAGAACCAAAACAATAGAGCCCTCTTCATCAGCTCGAGTTTGCCAAATAACCAGCTATTTTCAGACTCTGGATATTATCCAAAATCTCGAAATTGTGTCCTTACCAGACTGATACGCTCATCACAAACTAGCTCAGATGGGCGCAAATTAGCCCGCTATTTCCTAAATGGCGGGATATTTTGGAAAAGAGACCAAGATTTCTCTGGATATTTTCTCGACCAATATCCTGCTAATTGCAACTGCAGGCTGACGAAGACACAAATTAAGTGGTTAATTTGTGATCAGGATACGTAAGTACAATATAATCTTGAAGTTTAAAACCATCACCAAAACTGTTGTGTGGACTGAACTGTTTGGAAGTGAGAAGAAGGGAAAGGGGAGAGGACTCTCGCCAAAACAGGAGAAATCGATAGCAAAATCAGTTAGGGATATAGAAAAAAAGAAAGAGAGGTGACTGCCAAAAGTGCGGGAGAAAAAAAATTGTGAAAGGAAGGAAGAGAGAAAAGAAATAAAGAAAAATAAGGTAAAAGAAAAGCAAAGTATAAAAGTCAAGAGAAAAGTGAGAAACATGATGATAATAATAATAATGATGTGAGGTTTGGATTATGTAATACATCATTGTACTTCCAGACAATTCATAAGGTGAAGGACAAGGCTATTGAAATTGCCTAAAGTCTTTTTTCTTCGAAATCGATTATTTTGAGAAAAGGTGGAGAAACCAGCTAAAATTGCTGAAAGGAAAAGAAAAAAATTATACCGAGTAAAGAAGGTTATTGACAAAAACACAAGATGGAAAGAATGGGAAACTAGGTAGGAGCAAGGGCTAAAAGTGGGTTGAGGGGAAAAGGTTTTTGAAGGAGTTCCAAAGGAATTGGAAATTGCGGCTTCCGTATCTAACCTATTTATTCTATTGCCTACTTGAGGGGAAGAGGCGACATTGATACCCTCTTTACTTGTTTTTGCGTGGGAAGAGAGAAAATCTTGCTACGGTAAAGTGAATATTTTAGGTGGACGGATTATGGTGGGCTTTAGAAAGAAAATGGAGAGAAATTTGATATTTTCAGAGAAATGGAAGTTTATATCTAGTTTTTTTATTAATGGTATTGACTTTAAAATAGTAGAGGGGAGAGAAATGGAATTTGTTCACAAAAAATGGAAGTTCATTTCTTGCTTTTTTTTTCATGGACTTGATTTTACAATACTGTACTATATGTCTTATGTGTGAAAATAAGATGATTGAGAGTGAGTGAGAGAGAGAGAGGAAGGAAGAGAGAAAAAATAGAATGATAAAAACAGAAAGAAATACAGAAAGAGAGATAAAAAAAAACAGAATGATAAAGAGGGAGAGACAGAAAGAGTAAAATAAAAAGGGAGACAGAGAACAAGAGAGAAATAGAAAGGAGATAACAAGAAAAACTAGAGGGAAAGAGATAGAGAGAGATTTGGAGAAAGAAAGAGAGAGAGAAATAGATATATAGAGAGAAAAGAAAACAAGACTATAAAAGAAGGAGAGGCAGTTAGAAAGAGACAGAGAGAGACAGACAGCCTGACAGAAACAAGCCTCCAAATAAAAAACAGACAAGTCAAGATCAAGTTGTCTTTGTGGAGACTATAGAGACGAAACATCAGACCTTAAAAGAGATAAAGCAGATGATCTCCGTCATGTCAGCATGCCTTCACTGGCCAAAGGTCAAGATCAAATCTCTAGCTGGTCTGAGGAGGACGACGGTTGAAAATGGCACATTAACATTGGACCTTACATGCTACATCAATGCTATCTGTTATAGATCAGGAAAACTACCTGCAAAACACTACAGGCATCCGGTGTGCCATTACACATGAATCATTTTTGACATCTTCCAGAACTTAGTTTTCTGAAAGTTTAGAGTGCAGAAAATTCCTGTACCATTCACATCGATCAAAGTTCTGGAAGATTAAGATTTAGTTTTACGGTACTGCGCATTCCATTACTGATCTATTAGCATTATATACAGACATCTTCCAGAACTTAGTTTTCTGGAAGGTTAGAGTTCCCGTACCATTCACATTGATCAAAGTTCTGGAAGATTAACATTTAGTTTTACTGCGCATTTTCATTTCTAATCTCTTTAATAGCATTATACAGATTGTTTATAGAGCATGCCATAGTCCAAGTGCATTTTCACCAGTAAATTAGCAGCTATTTGGCCAAAAAGTGGACTACTTTACAAAACTAGCCCTAGCTTGCTTGGTATATCACCTCAAGAAAATATACCGGGCGCGATAGTAAATAGTTTGCTGTTTGCATCTTCACTGAACTAGTTCAAGCTAGTTGTGATAGGGGTAGTTGTGATAAGGGGGATTTCATAATTTCCAAAGCTCTTTGGAAGCGCATAGAGACGTTGTATAATGTCATATGCGCTATACAAGAACCGAATATTATTATTATTATTTACGGATCGGAATTAACAGGATATGTTTTGAAAACTTGGGCAAATGACAACACTGCCAATGAATGATGATTGTAATCTAGTCTGCTACAATTACTCTAAAGGTCATGTTTTTATCTCTATCTGTCCTTCGCTATCTTTCTTCCTAGCATAATCCAATTCTATCCAATCCAATTCTCTCTCAGGCTCGTTTGAACGAATCATCACCAGGTGCCACAAAGACATAAGACTTCAGGCAATGGCATCACAGCACCGGGAAGATAGCACTTACCACTTCCCCAGAATACATCATAGACAATGTGAATGCTTGAGAAACCTGTCCATAGTGGTCACCGATTCACTGTTTTTGTAGTAGCTCCATAGGGTGATGTAATACAGTCAAACCTGCTTTAGTGACCACCCTGTCTACAAAGACCACATTTTTTGTTTCCCTTGAAAATGGTTTCTCATTGAAACATGTACTAAAGGAACCTGTCTACAAAGACCACTTTTTGTGTTTCCCTTGGGCGGTCGCTATACACAGGTTTTACTGTACTTGATAAACCTGTCCATAGTAGTCACCGATTCACTGTTTGTTATACCAGTAGCTCCATGCTGTAAGGAAGGTAATAGTTGACTATTTCTCAACCTGGAGTGGATGGACTTTAAAGGGATCGTTTAACAATTTTAAATCTGAGATGGATAGCCGTAAGTGTTATCAGTGTCTGTGATATGGTGTAGTATTGAAGCCCTAACAAAATTGTGCTTCAAAATGATCATGAAATGCCTCAAAAAAAGTAAAAATACTTGAGTGACCGGTTTTACCATACTCGTTTTCCCCAATAGACTGTAGTGTTATAAAAACGTTAGGAAAACAAATTTTTTAATTTCGATTTCCAATCATAAATTTCTCGATAATCAGACAGGCGATCGGCTTGTAAAAGTCATGGGGTTCCTGACTGACCTAAAGGTTTATAATTATGATTGCAGCATGAGCTAAATCTAGGATTTTGTTTCCGAATCCTGAGGCAATGTTACTGAGGCACTATAACATATGGCATCATAGCAGAGACTATTTCCTGTGAATAACCCAAAGACTTGTTTAAATTACGGCCATTGAGATGTAACATTCTGTACAAAAACACAGAAACTTTTACCATATTCGCGTTTCTTATCAATCCTGTTATGCTAAAACACGACTTGAATGGAAAGAGATGAGGCATTAAAATTGTTCGTCAGTTGAAACGAATTTACGTCATTCTGGAAGCACTCAGTCTCAGATGTCTAAACCCTTCTCATCCCTATTAAACCACTTTACAAATTTCCCAAAGGCTAAAAACAATCTTTTTCTTCAACTGCAAGGGATCTTGAAAACTTGAAAGTTCATGATATGGGTTATACGTAATTTAGTCCGAGGACACAAAGTTAAGTCTTTTTGCAGCTGAAGGTGGCCAATATCTGCTAGGGATCTTACAATAATTAACCTCTAAAGCTCACATAATGGTTTATTCTCAAATTAATCCTATAGGGCACAAAGTTAAGTCTTTCTGCAGCTATTAAACAGTTGTTCATGTCTGCAAGGGATTGCCTCAAAAGCTTACGACAAAATTGATTCCAAATACAGTCCAAGAGAATGGAGTCAAGCCCTTCTAAAGCTGTAAAATGTTATTATTCCTAAAGTAGTTCGAGGGCATGGATTATGTCCTTCCTCCAAAAATGAAAGTTGCCCTTATTCCGAACGTAGTCCGAAGGCTTGGAGTTGCATCCTTCTGCAGCCGAGCGTTTGCAATGTCTAAAAACAATGTCTCCACCCCTAATCACCCTCCACACACCCCGAGGGGTCGGAACGTGACATAGCATAAAAGATGAAACTTTCCTATCTTAGGCCATGAGATGCTATCGCCGTGGCGACCGCATCAGACCTGGGGACGATCTGACGTGAATGAGACGGGAGCCAGCGTAAAAGGAGGGTAGCCCGAGGGAGAGGGAGCAATGGACGAGCAGAGAAAGTGAAGTTGGGGGAATTAAGATTGAGGTCAGAATGACGAACGAGGCTATGCTGGTAAGAAAATAATGAATGGCCATAAATAAACCTCTATTCTTTCTTTTTAAATACTAATATTCATTTCTACAAGGCATTGTCTCACAGTAATACGATTAAGAAGTGCCCTACTTTCAAAAAATTAATTTTTACTCCAAAGAAAAGCTCATTATTTAAAAAAAAAAATCCCCCAATCTTTGCAGAGCCATATGCGGTTTTAGTCCAGAATCTAATACTGCTTTGACTATTTTTGGACAAAAATCTTGTTTTTCTTCTTTCACTTTTGGAATGGGCTTATGAGATGTAAAGTTCAATCCCTTGAAATATTGTTTTGATTTACCAGTATATGAAATAATGGATGATAGAACTCTACCCACGTTTTGATCTAGCAAATCCATATTTCATTACGTGATGCACTAGTTCTGACAAGACCTATAGAGTATATATACTTTTCTGATTGAACCCACCGTCCATTTCGTGTTTGATTATATCTATCAAACATTGTTCAAACATTGCGATCAAGACATTTCATTTATTACCATGCTTGGAAACAAGATTACAGATATCGCGTGCATGTCTTGATGGAAGGGAAGAAGACGTTTCTAAGAAGCCTGACAATGACATCAGCCGTAGATAAGATTTCTGGTTAAAAAGTAAATATTTAACAAGATAAGAGGCTCTTCTTCCTCTCCTTTCATCTCATCTCCTCTCCTCTCTGTCTCTCTCTCTCTCACTCTCTCACTCTCTATCTCCTTCTCTCTCTCTCTCTCTCTCTTCCCAGCTCTTTTGTTTATCTTTATCCTGCCCCCCTCTCTCTCTCTCTCTCTCTCTTCCCATCTCTTTTCTTTATCTTTATCCTGCCCTCTATCTCTCTCTCTTTCTCCCCTCTCTCTCTCTCTCTCTCTTTATACTTCTATCTTTAATTGAAATATTAACCATCCCATTTCTAGATTTTCGTTTTGATATATCGTAATTCAGTGCCCCCTTTCTCTATCTATCTCTCTCTCTCTCTCTCTCTCTCTCTCACTTCATCTCTCCTTCACTTTCTCCCCACTCTAGTATTTGAATACAGAGTTAGAGACATTGTATATCTAGCTGGCAAGCTAACAAGGCTTTTCTAGGAATCGTGATAACAGTTTCACATCAGCAGTAGATGATAGATAAGGAGGAAATAAATGTATTTACTGAGGCTGTACTGCCACCCTCACCCCAACTCTATATCTCTCCTATTTGTTTATGTTTGTCTATCTGTCTGTCTGTATGTGTCCATCTATGTATGTTTGTCTGTCTGTCTGTCTCTCTCTCTGTCTCTCTCCGTCTGTCTGTCTGTCTGTATCTCTCTCTCTTTCAATCTCTCTCCTTCTCTCTCTCTCTCTCTCTCTTTCTCTCTCTCTCTCTCTCTCTCTATTTTGCTCCTGTGCTCCTTTTCACCCTCCCTCAAATATCGTCCCCCCTCCCCCTCTCCCCATGTTTCTCTCTACCCCTTCACCAACAGATGTTTAATTTATCAATTCTTTTCAAAAGTCTTCTCTAATACTTGTCCTTTTCCATATCTTTCTAATATACCTGTCTTTTCCAGTCTAAGTTCAACCAAGGGAGACCAAAAATGTAGCCATTATAGGCAGCTTCTATACAACACTGTTTCTTTTTTTCGAGGGAGACAAAATACATGGCTATCATACTAAGGTGGCCTTTATTGAGAGGGGCACTATCAAGACAGGTTTGGTTGGCTGCACTCCCCTCCTTCAGTCTACCCTATCCCGATCACTAACCCCAATCTTTTCTTTATTCCCACATAATTTTAGCCCTCCATCTCTGTCCTTATTTCTTCATCTGCTCCTCTGTAGCCCTACATGTACCGTTTCCTTCGTTAACATCCTGATAAACATCCCTTGACACCGAATCTATAGAAACCCCAAACTTTCTTTCCCCTTCTGAAATTCTCTTTCAATATTCAGGGAACCCGACGGCCATGTTGGTCTTCCCCTTCCAGCTATAGACCTAACCTATTTACCACAGGTCTCACTGTTCAAAGAAAGATACAAGCATGCACTCCACATAATTATCCTTGTCAACATCTCAATTAACGAAGCCCTGTTTCCCAATTTGCGCGGAGGCGTGTCGAGAATTACCGTGCTCTTAACTTCTCAATCTCCATTACTAAGCTGGTGAGTATAAGGTGAACAAGAGCTAGTGCACTTGGTTCTCTTTCTATTAGTATGGTTTACTTGGCCTTTGCCCTCCTTCTGTTACTCTTTCTCTCTCTCTCTCTATTTTTCCCTCCTTCTCTCTTTCTTCTATCGTCTTTCTTCTCTCGCTCTTCTCTCGCTCTTTATTTCGCCCTCTGTTACTCCCTCTTTCTCTCTCCCCCAACTCTCTATCTCCATCTCTATCTCCTTCTCATTCATATTATCTCTCTCTCTCTCTCTCTCCCAGGCCCCCACCCCCCCCCCCTTTCTTTTTCTTTCCACCTTCCTATTGCTATTCCTCTCCCTCTCCCTCCCACTCTTCACCGCCTACTCTTATTCATTTTATATACCCCTCTCTTCCCATCTCTCTCTCTCTCTCACTTTTCTCCTATCTCCTTCACCAATCTCCCCCCCCCCCCCCTGCTCAGTTTTTCCCTTTTTCTTCCTCTATCCCTACCTCTCTGTGCCCATCTCTGCCTCCCTCTGTCTCCCATCTCCCTATCCTCTGTTTGGAACCAGAAAGATGTTAACTCATATAAATCTACTTCAAAACAGAGGAAATGCCCTTTTGGTTCTGAAGAATGATATGTTCTCTTCAAAAGGATTTTGGACATGTGCCCCTTCATACACAAAGGGTATTGCCCCTCCAGGGGGTTGTTTCACAAAGATTCTAAGTTGAACTTATTCCTAAGTTGGACTTAACAATTATGGAAAGCCGTTAGCATCTTTGAAAATATATTGTAAAAATTATTTTAAAAGGCATAAAATTTTGATTTAAATCATCCATATTTTCTATTATCATGGAGATTTAATGTTATTGATGTGGAATTTATGAAAAGTTTAGAATACTTTAATTATTGCTTTTGAATATATTTTTATTTTAAGGCTAAAAATGGCTCTCCATAATGTTTAAGTTCAACTTAGAGTTAAGTTCGACTTAGGATTTTTGTGAAACACCCCCCAGAAGTGTTAACATTCTGTCTCCTTTTCATTCTCCTTCTTCTCACCCATTTCCATTTTATCTTTTACATATTCTTGCTAACGTTTGCAAAAGGAAATGTATCCTGTATGGGTGTCAAGTAGCAATTGAGGCTGGAGTTTTATGTGGCCGGTAATGGGCGGCTTACCACCTCTTCGCCAGCTCTCCTACAAGAACATTTTTCATTCCAAATTAAAATGCATGAACACGAATTGCAGCTCATACCACTAAAGCCATTATCTTTAAAGAGGCAGCCCATAAAAAAATCCTGCTTTAACACATCGTCGATGTAAGTGCTTGTCACATGGTTCTACATCAGTTTTTCAAACAGTAATTTCACAAATTAACCAAATAAATTACTTAATTCTGGGAAAAGACAATTTGTTGCTGGTTTTGTTAATTACTGACGTAAATCGTCAATGTTATTATGAACCATTGAATTTGTACATTAATATATATGACGGATTCATCAGTTCTTAAAAACGCTCATGAAGTCTATGCACGTACATGTAGGCAAAGGAAAGGAGATATGATCAGGTGGTAAAAATAGCGTCAAACACTTTCTGTAAACTTTTTTTCCTTTGAAATCTAATGTCCATTTCAAAATGACAATTTAAGGGGGATCTCTCCGAGGAAAGGAAAACAAATCTCAACGCCGCATTCAAAGTGCAAATCATGATCAAACATGTCTTTTCAAGAATTTGACCATATGGGCAATGATACATGTTGTAGTTGTTATGTGACATGATACAATTACATTAGAGTCTCTTTATAAAAAAGTTTTACATTCAATGTTGGTCTTTATAAAAAAAAAAGTCCCATATGTAAATCTATTTGTTAGTGCTTTTTAGAGTACACCATTTTCAGTTCATTCCTATAAGGTTTCTAATGGTCAACAATTCAGATAAACTTCCAGAAAGTTTCTCTCAAAATACAATATCCAAGCAAACATTAGATTCTAAGGGTCATTATTAGATCAGAAAAACAGATTTACATGATTTGTAAAGCGAAAATCATGAATTTGTTTTCCACAACTATGATGCTGAGTTTCTATGTAATGCCTGAAATAGATTGTCATATCAATACATTACTTCCATAACCTCATACAAAAGTTTAAAATGTCAAAACTAAGAACATTCACTTGATATTTAATGGGATTCCTTGATAAAAAACTGCATTAGAAACATGAAAGTTCACAGACAATCCCGCTCGTACAAATTAGATGAAAGCCTTTCCACTTACAATGTGACATCTTTCATACTAGGAAACATTTTTGATAACATTCAAGGAATTAACCTAAGTGGGGAGAGTCACTTTTGGTCTAAAATGGATTGATACAATATGATGTGTTTACATGCAATGTATCTGCTAAAAGGCAATCACACTTTTCAGTAGTTAGTATCATCTGTTCAGAGCGAGAAGGGCATTAATCCTGTGTTAAAGAAAATGAGTTAATGCCCTTCTAACAATCAGCAGATGATATCTGTATGAAACGCATTTCTTAAAAGGCAATTACAATTTTAGTTGTAGTTAGTATCAGATTCGCTGAGATTCAAAGGGCAAAAAAATTGTGCTAAAAATGCCTGTCTCGCTCTCTGGCTCTTGGCAGACAAATTATACTCTAGATTTGGCTTTCCCGTTTCATTCCAGCTTTTACTCTAATGAATGCAATATGATTATCTTGAGTATGTCTTTGTTTCTTGCCCATCTGAAATCATGATCTTATTTTCTGTTTCCTATAGAGGAATGGATGTTCTAAAGGTCTAAATTAAGCAATTTTGCCTAGCTTCTAACTTGCACAGATTCTTTAAACAAAATAGGTACCGTAATGAATTTCTAATGAAAGTGGGTGGGGTAAGGATTATGTAATGTAAGAAAAGAATACCAATCTGCACTTGAAAATGAAGATTTACATCAACAACAACATGTCAATTTAAAGACATTAATGCAAATTTGCTTTAAAACATTCTTATTCAAGAACCACTCATGTTCTGCAACAAAATGGTAATCACATTTTTCCTCATATTTAAAAAAAAAAATCTTTCTGCTCAATTTTCATTCAGGGTGACGGTTATTAACAGTGGCAAAAGTGAGTCAATTCTGGCTCATTTTCAAACACAGAAGCATAACAACATGAAAATGGACAGCTACATCAGCAATCAGAGCCATTTCTACCGATGGTTTATACCCCAAAATGAAAGAAATGGTGATGGTTTCATGAGTCATCCCTGATTATGCTAAGAAATGTCTCATGACCAACCCCATGGTAATTTACATGAAAACATGTGGTGTAGGAACCATAGCTTTGTGGGGGTAGCGATTCTGCCGTGGGGGTAGCAATTCTGCCGGCTAACATTGTAATGGTAACTTACATATTGGAAAAACATGTGGTGTAAGTGCCATAGCCTTGTGGGGGTAGCGATTCCACCGGCTAACCTTGTTTTCTCTATTCTATTTTTGTTTGCAAAAATAAAAGAGCTTTATAGGACAAATTCTGTCATTCAAATATGTAAGTCGATAAAAATGAGCACAATGGTGATAGTGTTTGGTCGTTAGTAATTCCTGGAGTGACTTGATTCATACAAAGGGTCTTGGTAATAGTTATTTTCTGTTTTGCAATTCTATCCAACATAAAATGAAAGCTTGAGTCGCTTTTGAAGGCTAGCATCAAATTGTTCATATATGGTCATCAGTCATCATCATCATCATTATTAACGACATCATCATCATCATCACCATCATCTTATATCTCAACATTTGATTTCTTTTAATATGACACTTAGCGGCAAGTAAACATGCAACATCACAACAACCAATGCTTCTACTTCATTCTCTTCCAATACACACGGAACGTGTTGCCATAAATCACGCCTCTGCTTTCAAAAAATTCATACATGACGTCCTTGGGGCTTAGCAACATGGATTACATCCTATTTTTGTTCTTCTAATTCTTCAATCTAATCAAATAAAAACATGAAATGTCTCGTCATCCATCAAAGTAAAGTACAAAGCTCAATAATAAAAAAAGAACCCAGCGGCAAAGGGCATATCACTAATGCACTGCCAGCCAGACAATTTACCCCCCTTTCACACCACGGAAAGTATGCGTTGGATGATGAATGATGTGCAATGGATTTTTACATTGTCAATGGGTCATAGCAATAAATTCTTCAGGCGTGAAAAATGTCTAGATATTGCTGGTATATTATTTGCCACAAATCCAAATTGGAAAACACAGTTAGGCCTAATAGGTAAATGTTAACATAAGGATAAATACAGTTAATTGTGTATGCTACTTGTAAAGAGAAGGTTGAGAAGAGGTGACAAATAATTTGTGAGCGTTATCATTGCGTTATCATTGTATTATGCAAGTGTGGAAGAACATCAGATAAAACATGTTCCCTGAAAAGCATGGCTCTTCAAATGCCTCAATATTCTAAATATGGCATGTAACATCATACAAATCGGGACAGATTTTTACACCACATTTTCGTGTAGTCCCATATACATCTTTCTGCGTACGCTGCTTGTAACTTTACCAAGACTGGGCCAAATTTCCTAATCTAACTGAATAAGTAAATTACTGTTAAATCACATTGGTATGGATTAGCATTACCAAGGAAGTATAAGGAATGAATTTGTTGACACAGTTCTTAAAGAGGTGAAAGGTTCCACATCAAGAGTTCCTTAACATTTGGCAGAATGACAATTAAGATCAAATATATATACAGGACCACAGATCTAGCAACTATGAATGTACACAATATACATTGGTTCATTAAACTCAGCAAATCCGCAAGATTAAGCATATATATATATTTTTTTTTTAATCCAGGATTTTTTTTCCTAATATAATCGGCTAATGAAAAGGGCCCATTTCATATCAATACAACAAACCACTAAAAGTACCTGTACCAAAAAGTTTCATACGTACATAAAGTCATATCAATACACTAAGGACACTTCAAAGACCACTGTGTACATGCATGACAACATAGTTTAACAAAGAACATGAAATGAACGTTCCACTATGACTGTATTTCTCGGGTGTGAGAGGGTCCTATGATGGAATGAATGATTGGATGGGTGTGCAGGCGACCGCAACATTCTCTTGTTGTTGGGAGGATGGAGTGAGATGCCATATGGTCTACCGGTAGACAAGGCGATGACAGGGTGGTGTCAGGCAGAGTGTGTGGGGGGATGGGCAGAGGAGGGGTAATGAGAGGATTACGTTGGTGCCCTCCCCCTGCCCTCCCCCCTCCCAACACACACACACACACACACACACACACACACACACACCTATCATTGACATGATAACAATTGACTCGGATGTATTTCCAAAAGTGATTTCCATGCAAATGATGAAATTACACATCCCTCATATGTTCATATCTATATTTCCAGAAAATCAGGGGAGGGTGGGTAAATTAATATGATTATTGAACCCCCCCCCCCCCCACACACACACACTTTCACACCCCTACACTAAACATAATGGCCCGAATTCACAAAGGAGGTTTGTTGACAAACCGAGGTTTATGTACGTCATATGACGCGTTTTGACGCGTTTTTTTCAAACCTGGTTTTTAAATAACAAAAGGAGGTTTGTCGAAACAAAAGGAGATTTGTCGACAAACCTCCTTTGTGAATTCGGGCCAATGAAGTTATTTCAGATTTTCAGTTATAATACTAAATGTGATCTCCAAACACGTTTTAAAATATCGTAAATTTGTCCATGTTCAAGGAGAAGTAAAAATAATCTGAATTTATGTTTTCATTCTAAAAGTTAGCAACTTTCGATGATATCCTTGGAAATAGAATAAATTGTCTGTTTTGGGCCAGAAGGGCATTAACTCATATACAACGTTAATATCCTTCTGACTCTGAGCAAAATATCATATACGAAGAAGGAATAAGTTAATTAATTTGAAATACAGTTATCCTAATTCCCCCCTAAATAATAAGCTTCTCTAACTATCATGACAGGAGCTATAAGTTGTCATGATAAAATGGCTATAAAGATTTATTGATTCTAAAAATAGTTATTTATAACCTTGGTTTACTTCTCTTCAAATCAATGAAGTTACCTTGGAAATCACTTGTAAGGAAAGATATAATCCCATGTGAAAACAATGACCTACTGGTAAACTAGATAGATTTGTCCTTATTTTTAGATATTTATGACAGATCTTCCTTCAAAATTATCATGAGCTTCAGAAAACATTCATTTCCTGCCTGACATTCTATTTTTCAATTTTCTTCCAAGTAAATATCTATTTTAAACCATGTTTATCAGTAAATTTAGCTCTCTAGGCCCGTGTGTGCAATAAAAATCATCCCGCTTAGCCACATGAAAGCATTTTTAAAGTTTAAATGGATTTTTATTATGACTTTCTCTAAGGAATAGAAATATATCTCGTAACAAGTCGCCCACAGAAATCATTTTACTATGGAAATAATGTCATCAATATGCAAAAAGAAGAAACTACACCCATCTTTCAAACGATAACCTGTCACTTTCTATGCCTTTTCTTAAAAAGTCTCAGCGAGTCATAAATAATTCACACGCACAACCGATTCCCCTATAGTCATATTTACACGCTGAATGCGCACAAATTGACAAATGTGGTTTTGGCGGACCGTTTTTCGACAGGATTTTGTCAGGCATGAAAAGAGGAAGGGCCACCATACAACCACAGATTGGAAAATATTGGATTATGGAAATCTATTTTGAGTTCAATTGACCATGGACCAATACCTAGTCTGGTTAGCAGGAACCAGATCCCATCCATCATTCCTTTTAGAGGAAACAGCCTGCGGAGAGCCAGAAGGGAATTATTATTTGCTGTCTTAAAGCCCATCTGTACTAGTGTATAGAAGGGATTAGACCACCCTGCAAGGTCACTGGACAGGTGGTTATCTCATCAACTCAGCTCTCAATTAACATAAGAAAAAGAGGATCATGGGGGACCAATGGTTACCGATTATGCATTGTTTGTTATATAGATGGCGCAAGTAGCTACCTAAGTAGTGCAGTGGGGCTTTAAAATGTAACGAGAGTTTATAATGAGTTAACTCGCTTGCCGCTCTTGACAGGCAGAATGATATGTGCATGATATAGCCACGTGAACTTCAGTAAGTTTTCATGTGGATTGCAACCTTTAGTTGGTAATCTGGATATATAACTCAAATAATGTCCCAACAGGAGTACGGAAAATTAGTTCTCAATGGTGGTGTAGTTTAGATAAACTGGCAAATAATAGGTAGATACATTGATTTATCGTGGTAAATTATGGTTTTTGTTTTCTTTCTTCTTTCTCTTTTTGTTGTTGTTAGTTAGACTGCTAACATTACCTATCGCATAATTAGGCACATCCATATAGAATATGACAAATTATTGGGTTTATTAAATACCAATCACTCCATTTTTCGACAATCAACATTTATCTTCATCTCAGTGATGTAATGGGTTAAACACCTCAGCAAGAACAGTTTGTTCCATCGCCCTAGTACTCAGTGTTTAAATGCTAATTAATTCATATCATATACACACATATTTTTTAAATGATACTCACTTTAATTACTTGGTATTATCTTGCTTCACTGTATTCCTGTCCATTCAATTATAAGTCCATTAATTCCCTCAGGTTCTGTAGAAAAAACACAGATATGAAAATTTAAAAAAGAATGCAGTTGTCTAGTTCTAGCCTTTTTCTTTCAATTAAAAGGCAGTCTTGCAGCTTTCAGTTTCAGTTCAAACATGTATTAATGGACAAATGAGTTGGGTTTACAATATTCTGTTTTTACAGATAGTTTCAGAATGATGAGTTCACTTCGAAAAGTTATTACGAAAATAGTTATCTGAAACTGAAATTCATTATATTCAATACTTCCATTCAATTCAAATCAAGTCACGTGAAATCAACTCAGTTTTAAATTCACTAATGAAATATATTCCAAGTGCGACGTAACTCCATTGATTAACTTCCAATTTGATTTTCCACCGATTGTGAAGAAAGTACTAATTTACAAGAACACTAACAAAATTAACATTCATGCACTTGTCAAAAATGAATAGTCGAAAAAGGTGAGCACCACAGATTTATTTTTTAAAGCTATCAACTCTGAATATATCAATTTTTTTCCCTTCTAAATACGTAGTCTAAAAACCTATTGTTTCGTCTATTTTCCATTTTTTTCCAAATTTTTTTTTTTTTTTAATAGTCTAGCTTCTAAGAAATAACATTAAAAAAAAGATAAAATAGTCAAAGAACATATTTTTTTTATGTAAAAAAAATAACACCTGTAATCACATATTTCGTTAGATATATACCGGTACATGTATTCACCCTGAAATGGATGTTTATGCCACATGTATGTTTATTTTTGTGAATGACAAATGAATTTGAAATGAATTAAATTGAATAACTGATAGAATCATGATACACATATAAACTTATCAAGGATCATAACAGCTTGTGCTTGCATTTACAGCATATTTTTAACCATAGTAAATCACAGAGAATCACTTTAAAATGTTTCAAGAATGAAAAAAAGAAAGACATGCCTCCCCACCAAACCACACTATACCTAAAATGGCTACCGGTACACGTCCGTCGGCCTAACATACCAGCAACCAGCACATACACACACAGACAGATTAACATTAGACCTTGTCAGATCCAGCATAATCCTGCAAATTAGGCCAATTACCCAGCACCGGAGCCCAACTGACTTCTAATCAACATTCATGACGTTATGCTGTATGTGAACGAAATATTCCTCATCAGCTACAGATTCGCCGGGGCAATACCCTTACTAGAAAATGTACATTTTATGGAAACGTGCTCTATTAAGTGCGAATTGTGTTTAATGTGGTTTCTAATGGGTTCGGAGCTGGAGTAGTACCTGGGCGCTGTGATGAATGGTTAAGGCATGTTGGGGTGGATAACCTTTAATTTCTGTTGAAAGTTGGTAAAAAAAATGTACTGATTTCTGATTGAACGTTCTGAAGTAACTAAACCTCAGGACAACGGAAAATAAAATACAGAATGTGGTTTGTGTGGAGCCAGAAAGGTACTGACTCTATCTATTCTTTAACAGCTTATCTGCCATAGTTTACAGGAGAGATTAGACCACCCTACAAGGTCACTGGACAGGTGGTTATCTCATCAACTCGGCTCTAAATTAACATAAGAAAAAGAGGATCATGGGGGACCAATGGTCACCGATTAGGCATAGTTTTCTATATAGAGGGAGCAAGTAGCTACAAGTAGTGCAGCGGGCCTTTAATAATTTTCAAAATGTAGCTCTAAACAGATGACAGATTCTTTTTTCAGCTAAGATAAACGGTTATCAAGACAAGTTAAAAAGACCCAACTTTCCGGGAAATTATTAAACAGCAAAAGTGTGAAATATTTATCAAAGTAAACTAATTACAATAACATAGAAGAGAGTGAATATTTCATGCTAATTATTTCACAACAAATAGGTAGGAAATCTTTCAGGAAATTTCTTTGATTTAAAAAAAAGTGTGATACAAACTTCTCCAATAACAAAGGTGTCAATGTTTCAGGCAATTTTACAAATAAGAAGAAGGTGAGACAAGTCAGTTAACTCTTTCAACAGCAAAAAATATGTGAAATATTTCAGGCAAAAGCTACCACAACAAAGAACAAGTTACGCATTTCAGGCAACTTCTTCAACAACAACAACAACAAATGTGGAAAACATTTCAGGCAACAGTCAATACTGTTGACATTGTGAAGTTATTTCAGGCAATGTGTGCCACATCACTGGCAACTTCTACAAGATGGATTTTTCTCTCTCCTGCCTCCTGTTTACATCTCAGAAAAGAGCAGAGAAGATCCATGAAATTCAAAACACACACTTTTATTGAGGGTGCATCGAGGCCCCCCTATAATCCGCAAACGAGTACAAAAATGGGTCACAACAGAGCGCGACAGAGCGCGACAGGTGACAGCTATTTCCTTTCTCTAATCCAGAGCAGGTTTCCCCTCATACCTAGGCGATGATATCAAGAGAACATCAAGGTTCGGGACGAACAAGTGGGTCATTCGCAATTTCGAAAGGATGGGGAAATGATCCAGTCAAATCCGATTCTATAGCCTGTTGAGATTAGGGGAAATCTATATAAAACTCATATAAGGAGACGTTGTATAAGGAATTATTGGATGGCAAAGGGAGCATTCAGACGAGATAACAATATCATAAAATGAAATGATCTTTGAAGAATTTTGGATAGTGAAAGGACCTTATACAGACGAAATAAGAACATCGTAAATAATTTTCGTATAATGAAACTAGTCTGAAGAGGGCAGTCAACATCAAATCAAGCCAATCACCATTGCACTCAAGATAAGCCCTCCTACCCATACAAGTTTTGAACCATGCAATGTCCAGACTACAACAGGATCCTGTTTCATTGTCAATTTGTTTTGTTCAAAAAGATGCTCAAACATACATTTTGCTATACATGTATGACATTTCATTACACGTTTCTGTATATTTTCAGACTAAAAAAAAGGTAAGTACTTATCATATACAGTCAAACCTGTCTATAGCGACCGCCCAAGGGAAACACAAAAGGTGGTCTTTGTGGACAGGTTCCTTTAGTACATGTTTCAATGAGAAACCATTTTCAAGGGGAACAAAAAATGTGCTTGTTGTAGACAGGTGGTCTTTGTACACAGGTGGTCACTAAAGCAGGTTTGACTATTATATTGCTATACAATTCTTGTAAAGCGGTACAGAGAGTTCTGGGCGTCTGAAAGGGGTGGGGGAGGTAAATCTCAGAGGAGCTAAATATATAAATACCCTTAAATCTGGCTGCAATGACTGCCGGAACGGATTTGGTCCGATAGGAGTAGATGATGAATCTCTTGCTTGAGGATGTGCGATTGCTGACATTTTAAATTGTATAATATTATATGCAGGAGGAGGGATTGTCTGTCTCGCTGATGTCAGAGATTTGTGTAAATACGACCCAAAATGGCATCTTTTTGTGAGTATTTTCTTTCACTCCCCATATACTCATACTTTGTTACCTGTCTTCCTCTATAAGCATTCCTCTTCCATATGTTCCCTTTCTCTCACCTTTTCTTTCTTTCTCTTTTCATATAATCTTTTAATTTCATTCTCTTCCTATCTCTCTTTTTTTCCTATTGCTCTGAACTCCAACAACAATCAAAGCTAAGGACCATCTACATAATTATCACATCTTTAATTAATAGTGGGTTCTTGTAAAGCCCTCATGTCTGTCAGACTTGACACTCCTGGCGCTTGAAGTGTTTCTCATTACAATCTATCTCAAAGAACCTGAATAGGAAGGCTTATCCAACAATGTTACGGTAGTCTTTTTCTGTCACATGGAGCCCCCCCCCCTCTTTCTCTCTCTCTCTCTCTGTCTCTTTGTCACTCTCTTCTTCTGTCTCTCTGTCTCTCTCTCTCTCTCTCTCACTCTCTCTCTCTCTCTTTCATTCTCTCACTCGACTCTCTGTTCCTGAATTTACTTGTCCATATGGTCGTCCTGTCTTTCACTCAATTTTTTTCTCGAAAGAAATCTATCCTTCCATCCCTTATTAAGTGGATGAATTCTCTCCATTTTCCTATTCCTATATAGCTGAGTCTGCACTCCCTACCTCTTTCCATTTCTCTCTCTCTCTCTCTCTCTACTAATCCTTCCATCCATCCCTCTCTAACCTGCGTGCCAATACCCTCACTCAACATGGTTTACCACTCTCCAACTCTCTCTTTCTCTCTCCTTTTCTATCCATCAATCAATCTAGCTAGCTATTTATCTACCTGTCCATCCATCTATCTCTGTTCATATGTCTCTCCATCTCTCTCTCTCTCCCTCTTTCCCTCCCTCTCTCACCTGTCTGCCAACCCTCAACACGGAGGATCACCTCCGACATTTAAACAGCCCAAGTTTAGAGAAACATCACCTGATCCGTCTCAAATCCCGAGACGTCAAACTTTCACCAAACAATGGTCCAATTTTGGAACCCAAGCTAGATCCCTTCCTCCGAAAACCTACACAGACAAGAGGAAAATTTCCCCTGGGTGACACCTAGATCGAATAGGCAATTAAGCGGGGTGAAGAGGAAAAAGAGCTAAGATAGTTTCGACATGAGACCCTCCGTCTTTCCTCGGTAATGCACGAGCGTTTTCCAATCCAATCCAGTACGCAGAGTTATTTGGTATAGCACCTCTTCCTTGTAGTTACAAAATGCGTCACAAAATTGATCCATAAATTAGTATGCATTTTGCTTTGTCTTGCAACGCAGAAGGATTGTTAATAGAGTCAGAAGTATGTTAATGGAAGGTTAGTGTAATATGTTTGGAAAAATCTTAGTTATTCAAGTTTTGGCATAATAGTGGAAATAGTTGATTGTTTATGGCTTTGCAAATCAAATGTACACTTAACCTTTCCTTATATTTTTTGAGAATAATAATAATAAACATTCGGTTCAGAAACCATTAATACCCATGTTCCTTGTCAACGTTTTCAAATCTTTTTTTTTTTTCATGAGTCAAAGGCAGACCATAAGAAAGCAGAAAAGACGTGCTATCTCTCTCTCTCTCTCTCTCTCTCTCTCTCTCTTTCTCTCTGTCTGTCTCTCTTTCTCTCTCTCTCCCTCTCTTTCTCCCCCTTTCTCTCTCTCTCTCTCTCTCTAACCCACTCACGCTTGCCCTTTAACATATGCACACATGTATCGTTGTTTGACCAACGAAAGCCAAGACAGGAGAATATCTTGCTACTGAATTTAATTTCCATGCTTAAAGGTAAAGACCAGTAATGGTCATGCGATTGCATTGTGAAAAAAACGTTGTGGAATCGATCAGAAAAGGTTGATCATCTAGCATCTAGCATCTGCAAGGTTCTGGAATCATCAAAATGATAAGAAATTTGGCCCATTCTTCGTAAAGTTACAAGGACTATACACAGAAAGATGTATATGGGACTACCCTATATCTCTCACAGGACCATGAGAGAAACAAATTTACCAAATATATGAATTAGTAGGCGGTTTCCCGGCAAATTTGTTATCACCATGTCTTAGTCAAAACATATTCTTTCACATGATTGGTAATGAGAGCTTCCATTTTATTTTTTGAAATTGGGGCGTTTCCAATACTGGTCTTTACCTTTAACAGGTTTATACACTTTCACCCACTCACTACCTAGCTATGTCCATTAACTAATGAAGTCAACAGTAGCCTAACAGTAGGCTAATCCATTTAGTTCCAGACTATGCAAGAGAGAGGGGTAGAGAGAGAAAGAGAGAGGGAGGGGGAGAGAGAGGGGAGGAGAGGAGAGAGAGGGGAGATAGGATGGGAGAGAGAGAGGGGAGATAGGATGGGAGAGAGGGAGAGGGGAGAGAGGGAGAAGGGAGAGAGGATGGGAGAGAGACAGAGAGAGATAGACAGACAGACAGACACAGACAGAGACAGAGACAGTCAGATAGAGAGACGGAGAGAGATGGAAAGAGATTGACCAAAGATTGAAATCTCAACGGGGGAAGGGATGCAGCTAAAGTAATGTTTTGGCATAGGTTACACGAGCGTACACTGCGTCATTAATTATCTCAGGTTCCAGATTCACAGCATGTTCATTTCCCAGTTGCATGCATAAAAAGATAAGTATATACATGCTATGCTTGCAAGTGGGAGCGTCCACACTTGCAACATCTGCATATTGTATTAATAACAAGATAATGGGTCACCGATCAAATAGGCTCCAATGTGAATAAGCCATCTCAAAAATGCATCCAGTCATACACTTGAATCGTAAAGAAAACACCTCAAATCAGAGAAAGGATGCCTGATATTTCATAGGAGCAGAGATGGAAAAAGAGAAGAGCAAGATCTTTCTTCACATGCTCCCTACTCATCAAATGGAGGTACTACAAACCTGGCAAACATTTTCCCACCCACAAACAATATTGATACTCCTCCTACTTGCCTAATGAAGCGGCAATGCAGAAAGGATGCATGTTATATCATGGGAGCAGTGACGCCAGATCAGAGAGCAAGATCTGTCTTCATTACTCTTCTCAAATGGAGAAACTACAATACTGACAAGCGTTTTCCCACCCACATACACCAATGGGACTCTGCCCACTTGCCAAATGAACCTTGTGCAATGCAGAAAGGATGCCTCTTGTATCATAGGCAGCATCTGACGAGAATGGCAAGGTGGATGCTTACACACTTGTATCAAATGGAAGCAACACAAAACTGGTGTACATTTTCCCCACATAAACAACATTGTCACTCGTCTTGACTTGCTTATTGATGGAGAAACGCAGAAAGGATGCCTGTTATTTCACAGGAGCCGCACTTACGTCAACGAGAAAAGTAAGCTCGGTTTTGACATACTCCTATCAAATGGATGTTCTACAATACTGGCTATCCCTTTTCCATTCACAAACAACATTGGATACTCCCGCACTTGCCTAATGAACACGCAATACAGAATGGATGCCTATTATGTCACAGGAGCAGTAGCATGAGACGAGAGAGACAATAAAGAGGAGAGAGAAAAGAGAGACGAGAGAGCAAGGTCGCTTGATCTAGTATGCTTTGCTGTTGACTCGATTGCATAGAGGTATCGCAGCCATATTTCTCAGCTATACATTTCTGTGTTCAACAATACACAGGGCAAAACATCAATCACACCTTGACTCCAAACCAACTCTAAATAAACCGATTCTTGGTCATTGACAATGATGTCGTGTTTTGTTTGGTCTGTAGTCGGTCCGACCGGTCAGTCTTGTAAGTGTGAATGAGATACGAGCAGCTACCATAGACTAGGAATGGATTCATTCTCATGTTGCAGAAATCACAACCTCCAAGAGTTGATATAAACAACGGGTCTCTAATAAACACTATTCTGATATTACTTTGACAATCTAATTCAGATTTTTCTGTATGCCAACAGCTTTTAACATGAAAGTAACTACATGTATATTAGTCTCCACTTTTATATTCAAAACAAGTTCCGTTTTCAGATATAATTGCTATAAAAGTATATCTGTATCAAATAAGAATAGCTTTGCATGTAATCCCCAGTTTGGATTTCAAAACAAATTCAGATTAGCTTTCAGATTTAAAAAAATATCACACGCCAACTAGCTCATGTTCATGTCCTATTTTTTTTCATTCAACACAACCTCCAATTTTCAGATTGAAAGTAGCTGGTTACATGCTGATGTCAATAGCATATATACTCTACTTAAGAATAATTACAAGTGTAAAAATTAAAAATAGCCAATTATATGTTGATGTGAATACTTCTTTCAATGGTAGTAACATCGAATTTGAATTCAAAACAAGTTCCACTTTCAGGTCAAGAATAGTTATTTATCTGCTGCTGTTATAAATCCCACTTCCAGATTCACAAACAGCTAGAGTGACGTCAAGAAACTATCGATAACGCAACAGTAATCTCTCATTTCTAGAGGCAAGAGCAAATAAAATCCACAACAATATCAATGTCCACCTCTATAATACAAACAACAGATTTCTTGATTTCACCCGCTCAGAGCAAATGTGATATATCTCTCCAATTCGGGAGTCAAAATCAGGGATAAAACATGAAGATTATCCCTCAAAAGATCAGTCTTCACTTGGGAACTGTCAATTATTGAAGCAAAGAATAGATAAGAGAGGTATATATGTGTAAATGTAAACAAACAACATCACTGTCCACATTGATAAGACAAACAGCAGAATTCTTGACTTCAGTAAGACAGACAGCAATATTAAGCTCCACTTTGCAAGGACAAGACAGTGATATGGTATGAAGAATATCCATTAAAGTATTTCTCTCCACTTTTTGTTTCAAAGCTGTCATAAGTACTGATGCCAAGACAAGACAATGGAACATGAATCCCCACTTTTCAGATACACGAGAGGAATATGATATTATATTGACAAGAGCGGTATCAAATTTTCAGATTCAACAAATAACCATATTACCAACATTCACTGCAATGTTGATTTCTACTTTCCAAATGTTAAACAGGCACAAAATGGCATTATAATATCCACAAAAAATGAATCCAAAATTCAGCAAAATATCTTCTTACCTAAATCTTTGAATACTTCACATTTAATTTTTAAAAGCAATGCTTGTATCCTTGATCACGTACATACTATATCACCTGTAAGAGGAAATACGACAGAGGTTGGGTAACCCGGCAACCGTGCCGTCCTGATCCGTACCTGATTAAATCCGTGAGTGGGGCGATCTATCGAGGAAGAGATACCCCTTTCCAGAGTTTGAAGATGTCAGAGAAAACATGCGATGATGCGTGTAATGATATCTCAGGAGCAATCAGCGAGGATCTGTTGGCTGTGACACGGTAACGAAAGATTAGCTTTAATGGAATATGACTAGGTGTTTCCCCCTGGTCTACTGGAGAGGCATTAAGAGTAGGCTGGACAAAATGACAAGGGGGCACTTGATAATTTCCACCCGGTGGTCGTTGTATGAATCACCGCTCCAACGATGTTTCCTTGATGCAGTCAAGGAATAAGAGAGGTATGCTCCGTGAGGGGTGGAATGACGGACGAGATCACGCACGACGGCTCGCACTGAGACGAACGACGGCTAGCGAGTGACCGATCGAGCTCTGTGCATGGTTGGAGGTGGAGGAAGACGATGCATGAGAGTGTATGTGTGTGTAGTAACGTACGGAGGCAAGAGACAGGTGTGGAGGAGATGGGGATTGTACGACGACGGTCGGCTGAATGAATGAGCGGAGGGGATAACGTGATTCGTGTAGCACATGGGTGAATGAGTAGTCTCGTAATTATGCTGAAGTAGCAGGCATTGTCGGATGCAGACACACGAGATGCAGAGAGGTTGAGAAGATGGGTGAAACACCGACTAGTCTCAATCCAATACTTGTAGCTAATTTCCCTCTTTGCAGTGGAGCTTCATTTCAAGAAAATGCCTTTGAAGATCATTGCGAATTGATCATTGATAATTGTGTTAAAATTTAAACCTACATGTATCATAAAGAAAAGAACTTGCTGAAAATTGCAAATGAGACAAATAATAAAAAGGTAAATTAAAAATGTGAAAACAACAGCTTCTTTTAATACTATTTAGCTTTTTAATATAGTGCTTAATACAAATGTCTCTAAGCGCTGTACAAATATACTATTACCCCGGTCATTGGGATTCAGATGATATAGATGATTTGTCAAAAAAAGGAAATGCCAAAAACAAAACAGATATACATGATTAAATACATATGTATACTACTTTTTGGTCTCTAAATTAAACTTTGTAACAATAATAAGAAAAATGATGATGATGATGATGATGATGATGATGATGACGACGACGATGATGACGATGAGGATGATGATAATGTAGATGATGATGTTCGTGATGTTGATGATGGTGATGACGATGATGACGATGAGGATGATGATAATGTAGATGATGATGTTTGTGATGTTGATGATGGTGATGACGATGATGACGTTGAGGATGATGATAATGTAGATGATGATGGTGATGATGATGATGATAAAGATGATGAAGATGATATGATGATAATAATGATAGTAATGATAGTCATGAAGAAGATGAAGAAAAAAGAGAAGAAAGAGAAGAAGGAGTACGATTTCTTTCCCCCAGGGTAGCCCTATCATGATAGAGAAAGAAATGCATAAAAGGAAAACTAAGCTCAGATCATTTTTAAATCAGAAAACCTTTACTGAACCCTATGGTACCCACGACATTTTAGCAGGCAGAAACTGGCGGCTAGCAAGGAATATTACAACCCAGATACAATGTATAATATTCCTTCAAGCTATATATTTCTCTCATTTCAATGATTCACTGCAGGCTTTATAACAGTATAATATCATTTTTTCTCTGTAATTTAATCTATCTCCTTCCGAAAGGCCAAGGGACCCTGCAAGGATTCCCTAAAGTTCATTGTTCCTCAAAGAAAATTCCAATTAAGAGACAAAGTTTCAACTTCAATATTATCATCATTTCTACGAACTCTCATTCCCTAGCCTTGTCCTATTTGTAAACATCTGGTTCACTATAATAATAAATGTAAAGGGGACTATTGTTATTAACCTCCTGATCGTTAAAAATCCTCATAACGGCATCTGTTTGTGCATCTTTGTCTCCGGCTTCATCAGAATAATGCATCTTACAAAAGAGATTATTACCATCGTCGTGAAATTTCCACTGGAGAGTGAGCGAGGGAGACAAAATGATATCGCGGAGGAATGGAGAAGGGGAGGAACGTGACTTTCGTGGAGATCAAAATCAACGGGTTTGAAGTTGAATGAAACGTTGGCTGTCATGCGATACCTTGTAAACGAGAGTTGCGGTCCGTACCTTAATAACTGCTTGCAGAGCAAACAAGGTCTTTCAAAATGTCAGATTTTACGTGGCGAATGAAAATTGCAGACCAGTGTATATCTTTGTTCTTTTCGTCCAAGACTTATTCCTTCTCTTTTTCCATAAATCTTTCTTCCCCTTTCTCTCTTCTCCTCTCCACATCATTTTTTTCAGCCTCTCCATTGCCCTCTTTTCTCTCTCCAAACCCTCATCTTTTTCTATTTCTCACTGTCACACTGCCTTTCAATGTCCGTCTTCCATCCTCTTAACTCTCTATCTTCCTATCTGCACCCCTCTGTTTTTTATACCAACCCCACTATCTTTCAATATCCACCCCCTCTCTGTCTCTGTCCTTCTGTCTCTCTCTCTGTCTCTGTCTCTGTCCCTGTCTCTGTCTCTTTGTTTTTGTCTGTCTGTCTGACTGTCTTTTCCTATTTTATCACTATTACTCATTCCCTGTCTCTTATCTCCCTCACTCAGTCTCTATCAGTCTTCTCCCCCTCTCTAATTTTCTTTATAGCTTTCTCTATCTGCCATTACTTATGCAAAGGTTGCCCTTTCATTTTCCTAAGCCTCTCTCCAACGACCGCAGATGGGATAGAGAATTTATAAAACACCTCAGGTGAAAACAAGTTCACATCAAAATTAGATCTTTAAAAAAGAAGCTTTAACTCATAAATCCAAGCTCAAAATGTCATATCTGCAATTCCTAGAAACTCCAATCCTTTTATGAATTCAATTGTCATTCTAACGAATCAGCGCAGGTGGTTTTGGTTGATGTATAGATTTGAGTATTTCAGGGTTTCATAAAACATATCTGAAATAAAAAAATATATACAAAATCCCACACAGTTTTTGAGAAATCATATTTTCTGATTTGACCATGAATCACGATTAATCTTAAAAAACGACAAACAGTTTGAACATGCTCCTGGGTAATTCCACGGTAACGGAAGGACACTCAGACAAGATTTTTGAGCTTCAGGTTCATATTAAAAGAAATGTTTTATTAGTATGTATTAAACTATGGGGAACAAAATGTGTTTCAGTCAAGTGGAAAGCTTCATCAACTTCACAAAGTTTGGATAAACACTAATTAACTGGAAAAACCATGTCCATTTTTATGTCCTTCCGTTACCGAGATAATTAATATGCACATTCTTAAACTACTTAACTATAATGACAATTTTTTTTGGGAGAATTAAAGGCACTTATATAGGTATTATATCTGTACTGTTTCACATCTTATACTAATAAAACAGTTCTTTTAGTATGAACCTGAAGTTCAAAAATCTTGTCTGAGTGTCCTTCCGTTACCGTGGAATTGCCCTCCTATATACACCAACAGGTTTAAGGTAATTCATAAAAGCAATACAGTACCGGTAACCTATTCAGGTCAGGCTTTATTTTCAGGGCTAAATTCATCACATGTATGTATTGTTCTTCAAATTGGCAACAATAATAGATTTCTCTATTTGCTAAATTAATATAAAATGTTAGATGTCTCTAAAAAAAAATATACATATAGGCGAAAACGTAAACAAATTCATCCCTCCCTCCCTCCCTCCCTCCAGATAAAGTTGAGTTCTGGTCATGCGATTGCATTGTGAAAGAAACGGTGTGGAATCGACTAGAAAAGGTTGATCATCTAGCATATAAGAATTTGTGTGTATTGCAAGGTTCTGGAATCATCAAAATGATAAGAAATTTGGCCAAATCTTGGCAAAGTTACAAACACTGTACACAGAAAGATGTATATGGGACTACACAAACACGTGGTGTAAAAATCCTACCCGGGATTTTTACGATGTTATACGACACATTTAGAATATGAAGGCATTTGAAGAACCATGCTTTTCAGGGAACATGTCTTATCTGATGTTCTTCCACATTTGCATAATAAGAATGATAACGTTCACAAATTATTTTTCACCTCTTCCCAGAACTCAACCTTCTCTTTAACGTGTGACTGCATTAAATCTAAAAATACCCATCCATACATGTGCATGTTAGTGCAAATCTGAGTCCCTATGAATTGTACATGAACATGTAAGCACTTTCATTCCATTCTCAATGGAGAAGAGGGTGACAGTTAGAAAAACACCATCAACCTCAAATTGAACATTCATGCATTCAAAGGCAGCAGAAGCAGCACTTCTCTGAGAATTAATTTTTCACCCTGAATAGCTTGTGGTGAGAGAAATGGCGTGCTCACTTCTTCGAAAATGAATTGAAATCTGTTTTTTTACGCTTCTAATAATACTTTCTGCTTTAAATGCTCATGAAGCAAACCAATCAGATTGTATAATGTGCAGCAGCAAGGTGACCTTCAAAACAAACAATACAGTACTGATTTTTCACAAACATATGTACTTCGTACTACAATATGACTTAGACTATTTTCATGCTTCTACTCTTACTTTCTGATTTTTAGGTGAACTGCATTTTAAACGTAGATTAGTAGTATATGCTGCCAAAAGACCCTAAAAACAAATACTACATAGTGTTTATTTTTAATTTATAAAATTTATACTTCAAATCATTTCCCGGGAATTACCTACGGAACATTTTACATAAAAGAAGACAACGTTATTCTAATGCACTAAACGATTGAACTTTTTTTTCACTTGAAACATGTGCTTACAATATGCTAGCCATTTGCTTAATTGTCCATGCGTTCTTGTTTGATATTCAATTACTTGCACAGAAATATTGTTACGATTCAAACATGAATAAATCCCAACATATCACATTCTTATCATTTATATTGTGTATTTACCCTGACCTCTGGAAAGCCGAAATCCTATCTCTTGTTGAACTTTAAAAATGTCACAATGTGCTGGAGGAGAGAGTGAAATTCACCCTTGTACATGCATGTATTCTATGGATTAAACATGAAAAGTACACTGAAGTATCTCTACGCTTTTATGGAGTGCATGCTTGAATTGTAGATTTCAGCGCTGTTGACATGAGGCTTTAGGCGACATGCATAAGGAATAGTCACCCCCCCCCCCCCCCCCCCCGTCTCCTTCTAGAACACTACCTCTTGTTTTAAAAAAAATAGTATGAATGCTGCAAGGTGCAAGAGAGAGAGAAGCGAGAATTTAGAAAAAAGTTCACTTGGAAAATTTCTTTCTCTTTTTTGGAAGTTTTTTGTGGAGACATGGATTCTGGTGTGCTGTTTGACTAGATGGAGAACTAAAGAGGCATAGGGTCTGTTGAAAGCTAGACTACCATTGACTCTGGGTATAACACCAGCCTGGCTCTAAGCACTAGGACGATCATTCAACAGTTTTGCTAATCTTTATAGATTGGCTTTGATGAATCTAGGGGTCCACCCCCCCCCCCCCCCCCCCCCCATTAGAAAATATACCATCACAGCTATAAGAGGCTGAGTAATAGAGAAGGACTGGTGAGAAGTTTATGGGGAAATGGAAAAAGAAAGGAGCACCAAAAAAAAGAAAACTATGTAGAGACACACAGACAGATGGAGAGATGGAGAGAGAAAGAGCCCAAGGTAGAGAGAGAGATAGAGAAAAGGAGAGAGTGGAACAAGAAGATAGAGAGACATAAAGGAGCATAGACAATGAGACACACACAGAGAGAGACAGACACAGGGAGATGGAGAAAGAGAGATTAGGTGAGAGAATGGAAAAAATATGAGCAAAAGGGGGCATAGACACAGACAGAGAGAAAGAGAGAGAGGGACAGATATAGATTGTAGAGAATGAGGAAGATGGAGAAATACAAGTGATGAAAGACAAACATAAAAAAGCATATGTATAGGGAGAGAGAGAGATGGATTAACTTGGCAGGAAAGAAAAGATTATAAATAAAAGGAGCAAAGACAGACAGACAGACAAACACACAAGGACAGAGAGAGACGCAAAGAAGAAACACACCAGACAACTGACAGACAAGCTTACAGAAAGACAGACATAGGGAGACACAGAGAGACAGACGGACATAGAAAGTGAGATGGGTAATTATAATGGCCGATAAACTAAAAATTCAAGAGCAGGGCGCTTAATTGCAACAGCGTGAATGAAGAGGGGCAAAAGGCACCCCACTACGATCTCATTCATAATTCAACTCCTCTAAACGTGACTGGATTTAACGAGAGATAGATCAACACGGACAAAGTTATTGAGGCGTTCACACGCAATATTACATACGCACTGTACCCATGCATTCTTCACATACAGCTGGTATACAGGGGGATTTTAAAGGGATCCGGTAACTTTGTCTTAGATCCTTTTAAAAATCCTTGATTTAGCTCATGCTGCAGTGATAATTATAAACCTTTAGGTCAGTCAGGAACCCCATGACTTTTACAAGCCGATCGCATGTCTGATTATCAAGATATTTATGATTGAAAATTGAAATCTAATTTTGCGTTTGCCCAACGGTTTTCATAACACTACAGTCTATCGGGGAAAACGAGTATGGTAAAAGCCAGTCACTCAAAGATTTTTACTTTTTGAGGCACTTCTTGATCATTTTGAAGCGCAATTTTTTTAGGGCTTCAATATATCACCATATCACAGACACTGATAACACGTAAGGCCGTGCATCTCAGATTTAACATTGTTAAACGATCCCTTTAAAGCAAGGAGAGCTACATCAACATTGACTATGTTAATGAGGTGTTCACACAAAATGACAAGTACCAGTCACGCTCTAACTACTGGAAAAATGTTGTTAGACAGAACAGATACAAGGGATAAAAAAAAATATCAACATAATGTAAGCTGCTACTTGCTGTAATTGTAATAAAAGAATACATTACATCATTAATTATCTTATAGCCTATTCATAGCTTAATTAATAAATTACCAGGCCTTTAGCCTCAGATTGTATTTACTTTTAGATAATTCAAAAATACTTTTCACTGGATCCATTCTAAACAAACACAATTAATTCAATGACACATTCAAATATCTACCATGTAAGAACACAGCTTCTCGAGGGAACATACAAGTTGAAACATGAGGGCTAGACCAGAAAAGTGCTTCCATTAAGAAATCTTACCGCAGAGTGACTTTTAAAGTGCAAGTTGACTAACACACAATATTTACAAAAGAAAGGGAGACAGAAAGACAGAGGCATAGAGAGTAGAGGGAAGAGAAGTAAAGGAAATAAACAGGAAATAAACAGAAAAGAGAAAATGGAGAGTTGAACATGGAAACAAGGGGTGAAAGGGACAAAATAAAGAGAGTGTAAGAAAGAGTAGATATTACAAGAGACAGAGGAAGAGGATATGAAAATGAGGCAAACAGAGAGAGGAGGGAGGGAAAGATTGTGAGATACAAATATACATAGAAACCATTAAAATGTAGGAGTATTTCAAACTTGACCATTTTGATTTTTTAGAAACAAACCCCAGCATCACAGCTATCTACTTTTGATGTGAACATATCAAGATGTACATGTTACCTTTATTTCTTTTTTTTCTGTACACTAGGAAGACAATGGTATAGATCTGCATTTGATTTTGGTGTTGTCTCAAAAGGCCTGTCTTCATCAGCTCGAGATTGCCCAATAGCCCGCTATTTCTGATTTGGGAAATAACCCTGAAGTTACAAATCACGTCTTCATCAGCCGAGACTTGACCTCGAAATTTGAAACTCGAGCTCGAGATATTATTTCGAGATATTTTGCTCAGCATTTGCGCATAGTGCGAGTCTCCGGATATTTTGCAAACTAGCCCAAGATATCTTGGGATGATTATCTTGACAAAATATCCTGCTAATTGCAACTTCGGGCTGGATAATTTGCATTCAGGATAGTTCAAATAGCAGGATATTTGGCAATCTCGATTTCTGATGAAGACAGGCCTAAAAAGTAGAGTATGCCACCTCCTTCCACCATGCAACTCAATACCCCTCAAAGAATACCTAGTCTTTGAATCCTTACAATAATATTGCCATCTGCCATCTTAACTCGAGGGTGTTTTGAAGCCAAGTACGGCCCGCGAGAGAGACGACGATGATGACGAATAAGAATCTGACAATTCTGACGCAAGAAATATGACACCTCGCAGCATGTGCTCAAGATTACTCTCCCCGAGGGAGCAACGGCAGTCACAAATTTGAATATGCAATGAAAAATTGCTCCCTGCAAACTTGAGAACGAGAGAAGCAAGCCTTCAGGAGAGATAAAGAGAACAGCAGCAGGAAAAATAATATCCAAAAATCCATCTCTATATCCTGTTTTGGCTGCTTTCTGGGCTTGCAACGAGCTGCGAGAGTCGCAATTCCATCCCGCGCCAAGGCTGCAAGGGCTGTCTCGGACGAAGATGGGGTTTCAGGTCGGTCATGTTTACATTCAGAGAGGGGTGAATACTAATGACAACTTCTAGTAAAGGTCACAAAGGTCGTAAAGTTTGCAAAGGTCGTTATACCTGTGCATGCTTTCAAAAGTTGACATTTAACAGGTGATGTATTCACAAAATCCAATCAAATTTGCCAGTTCGTAATGTGTCCAGTCATTATCAATGTCATCTTGGTGATGGTGATGATTCAAAGTTTATTTTGTGGCACCATGTCCCTGTTTCAAAAACATCTTACCTAAATAATTTTAAAAAAATTACATGTGGATATATATCAGATAAACCTCAGGCAAGCATCATTGTTTGTCTTGCATAATATATTTAGAAGGCATTATTTAACAATTCTTACTAGTATTTTATTAAATGGGACTTGAAATCACTTTTAATTTTTTATTTTTATTAGTCTCTTTAATTACTTATTTATAATCGTATCAATAATCTCAATTCCCTCACCTTCAAGATAGCTGGATGAAAATTTCCATTTATCACAGTCCTTCAATTCTCCATGCTTTTTCTTGGAAAGTGTTATTCATTAATGATTAAATATAACAACTTAAAGACGCATAGTAGTGGGCTCTCATGGGGAATTCAACACTATTCTGGTGTTTGCCCCAATACCGGTAATAAATGTTGTCAATCAAGGTAGTGGCATTCAGTTTTATGACCAACAGGCCTCATGTAATGCTCTGTATTTTTCACCCATCCCCCATATGGTAAAGTCACTATCTTACATTTCCCTCATCCGAAGACTCTCCGAAAGACTAGGGGTAATTCTTGATGGGCCCATGGGTTTGTTGAGTGCAAGACTTAAACACCCATTAAAGGCATCGTTTAACAATGTTAAATCTTAATGCACGGCCCTACTAGTTATCAGTGCCTGTGATATGGTGTAATATTGAAGCCCTAAAAAAAATGCGCTTCAAAATTATCAGGAAGTGCCTCAAAAAAGTAAAAATCTTTGAGTGACCAGTTTTACCATACTCGTTTTCCCCAATGTAGTGTTTTGATTTCCAATCATAAATATCTTGATAATCAGACAGGCGATCGGCTTGTAAAAGTCTTGGGGGTCCTGACTGACCTTAAGGTTTATAATTATCACAGAATCTGAGACAAAGTTACCCAATCCCATTAATGTTTTTTCCACCAAGTCGGGTGTCAGCGAACTATGACCCACTGCGCATGGAAGCTGACTACCCTTTAACATTTTCTTCAGGACCACTAATAATCCCCTGATCACTACTCCAGGTCATCACTTTGATCTCTTATAAATTCCAATAAAAGTCATATAAAAGTATAATAAGAAAAGGGAAAAATACCCTAATCCTTGGGGTTCTTTATATTTATAATTGTACTACAACTGATAAATCCCTTTTCATGCATATATAATTCAACCCTTTCATGACAGATATGAATAAAAGATGAAATACTTTTCAATATTTTGGTAATCCATGATTACTTATCTTTAACTTTTAATGAAAATAAAGCTGTGCAGTAGAATTCTACAAGCAACCATAACGAAGAAATGACCAATGTTATATAAATCATAAATATCCATACACATGTTTGACAGTAAATGCTTACACAATGTGTGGTGGGGAATGAATATAAAGGAAATGGAGGCAAAGCTTATGTCGTAGTTGTACACAGGGAGGTCATACAGAATTCATGCAACAGCTAAATCACAATACAATCTCTTTTTTTTTTTTAACTTTTGACCAAAACAGACCATGAAAGTTTTAAAAAAAGAGTAAGATATAACCATACACACCCCCTCTGGAATGAGATTTGGTTAGCCTAGTATGGATTTGAGTGCTTTTTATCGTGCCAACTTTAGTACTTATGAGGTAGTTGAGAAATTTACTTTGAAGGCTTAAATAATGACATTTCTTCCTCTTGGAATATCAAGGTATTATTCCCATGTGTTTAAAAGCGTGTCATGATTTTTGTTCATTCTCATTTGATTCTTCACTCTAAAGACTAAAATGTTAGATCTCAATTTAAAAGTGCAGAGGAGTGACCACTCGTTCAAAATGTCAGATTGATACTTTAAACATGCTGGATCCAACACTATAAAGGTTGAATCCAGCATGTTCAAAGTTTTAATCTACCATTTTGAAAGAGTGATCACTCCTCTGCCCTTTTAAATGGTGATTTAACATTTCAGTTTTTAGAGTGATGCTACTACTACTTCTAATACTACTACTACTACCATCATCATCACCACCACCACCACCGCCACCGCCACTAACATCACCATTATTGTATTGTAATCGTTTTACAAAGAAAACCAAACAGAGATACACTGTAGTAAAAAAATTGCCTAAAATCACGCATTACAACTCAACGAATACGGTAACAACAAAAAATTGAATATTAGTTATCATAGGGCACAGAGCCTAGTGTCCCAATTCCAATGCTTATATTTTCCTTTTAATTTCATCATCATCATAAACCTGTCCAAAATTTATAATGCCACTCATATCCAGATTGCTTATTTATTAGATTGAATGCTCTTTATTGAGTCTTCATCTATTCTCATTTCCCCTGATAAATCTTTCATCTTTCTCTAATAAGTCTTTTATTCCCACGATGCCTATGTAAAGGGCACAAGCGTCCCACTGCGTGCCTGAGCGTGGCAGGAAACCAAGGATGATGGGTAAGAGATGTGACAGTGATATGAAATTAAGGTAAAGAACTTCATGGTTTTGTTATTCCCATAATGTAAACAAAATAGGCAAAAGCAGCCCCATTGCCTCTCCCTCCCCCCCCCCCCCCCACACACACACACACTCAATCTCTTTTCTTTTTCATTTGTATTTATGCATATATTTTTTGCCGTTTTTAGAAATTTGAAGGGAAAATAGGAATAGAAAAACCAAGGGACTTGTGAAGCAGTATAGTTTATCGGTCACTTCTGTTTCAAGTCAAAGTGCAGTGGTTATAAAATCCTGTTTCATTTATTTTGCTTGCTCTTACACAAGCACTACATTTGACTTAGTTCCTTTCTACTGGCAGCTCCTTCACAAGTTGCTACGCACAGAATGGCATTTCAATCTAGGAGATCCGTAACCACATTGAAAAATATTTATCACATCGGAAAACAACTTTCTAATAACTACCACAAGGGCAGATCCATACATGTAACACATCGTGTACTGAGAGTTAGAAGGGGATAAGCTCA
>JAVYIG010011461.1:0-60600 GCA_035222895.1 Strongylocentrotus droebachiensis
CGTTTTCCCCAATAGACTGTAGTGTTATGAAAACCGTTTAGCAAACGGTTTTCAAAATTTGTAATTCCAATCATAAATATCTTGATAATCAGACAGGCGATCGGCTTGTAGAAGTCATGGGGTTCCTGACTGACCTAAAGGTTTATAATTATCATTGCAGCATGAGCTAAATCCAGGATTTTGTTTCAGAATCTGAGACAAAGTTACCGGATCCCTTTAAACCCCAAAGTAGAGTGATGTCCCCGTTGGTCATGGACATCTATTTAACTGAAAGTGACATATTACGTAGGCCTAATCTGAACATGATTTCTATTTATTAGAGGTAATGAAATTCCAGTAAGTTGATTCCTCGAAAGTCTATGTGATCGGGTTTATATAATACCTGCCACAGATGAAGTCATCAGCACCTCCACCGACTCAACAACCGAGGCTGCAACTACAGAAACATTGCAGACAACAACCATGACAACAGTCAGAGAAACGACTAGCACAACAGCTGATGTTTCATCAGATCGAGACGCGACTGTACCAGAAAGCACTTCTGCTACTGTAACAACACTCGGTCAGTTCAAGAATAATTGTTATTATAAAACCAACTTTAATATCTTGATTTGTGATTGATTTATTATACATTCATGAACCAAAATGCAGTTCTTAAACCCCAAACTAGAGTGATGTTCCCGTTGTACATGGACATCTATGGAAATGACAGTGAAATATTACGTAATCTGAACATGATTTCTATTCATTATAGGGGTAATGAAATTCCAGTAAGTTGATTTCTCGAAAGTATATCGAGGGTTCAGTGACACAAAGACGTAACTCCATATTTTGCCTAAATGAGTATTTGGTATCAAAATGTTCAGACAAATGTGAGCTTTCCGGGAAACACAAAGACTTAACTCCACCCAACACCCCATCGAAGTCAATGGCTAGTGAAACATAGACTTAACTTCTTAAGGCCCAAGTACTCAGTGACACATAAACCACTTTTTCTCAAAATGCCCAAAATGGAGTTACGTCTTTGTGTCACTGACCCCTCGATATGTGATCGCGTTTATATAATTCCTGTCACAGATGAAGTCATGAGCACCTCCACCGACTCAACAACCGAGGCTGCAACTACAGGAACATTACAGACAACAACCATGACAACAGTCAGAGAAACGACTAGCACAACAGCTGATGTTTCATCAGATCGAGACGCAACTGTGCCAGAAAGCACCACTAGTACTGCTGCTGTGACAACACTCGGTTAGTTCATTAATTGATGAGATATTAATCTACATTTGCCACTCTCCACCCAGGTGTTAAATGGGTACCGGTAGGAAAGAACTCCTTGGAAGCTGTGAGCGCCGAAATCGGCTACCTGGCAGAGCCGGGGTAATGTTGGAGCGCCTTGAGCACCATGCATGGTGGATAATTATATGCGCTATATAGATATCCAATATTATTATTATTATTAATGGTAATTGTGCAATGGACTAGTTACAAATGGGCTGACTCTAACATGCTGAGTATCGTTGAACCATAATCTACTTGCCCTGAATCCAAAACATGGAACCATCCTCGAACAAAATTCCTGCATTTCCAATTTCCAGACCACCCCTCTGAATACAATGTAGGCCTATGTTGACATATCAAGGGGGTCATTTACCCCCCCCCCCCCTCTCCGCCTAAAGAAAAAATATGTACAATTTAATATAGATCGGTGAAACCCTACATTAGTTAAATTTTCACTGATTTAATGAAACTTTTACTGATACCTCTGGTCACAATTACAAACGTTTTTAGATGGAGGTGATTTCTGACATGTTTTCTTTTATATTATTATGTCCATATTTTGCTGGTTAAAAAACAATCCAATTCATAACTGTAAATACGTTGTTATACTCTGCAAGACCATGTAACGCCAGCACCCGAGATCATCATGATTGTGGCCGTGCTTTGTTATCATCAAACTATAAAAATATTACTCTTCATTAAGAATGTCTTGTATTACTGTCATATCGATACCCATACAGAAGTAGGGGTGATAAATCCAGAATTACCTTAAAAACATGCAGTCAAATATTTCCGCATTTTACCCTTCCCCTATTAATTTTATTGTTTGAAAAGATGTCAACTATGCTGTCAAATTGAATGGAAGAAATTAAATGGTCATTTGAATTTGAATGAATCATAATTGCTATCGCCATTTCGATTTCATATCCTTCAAACCTGACAGCCGCCGACAAATCGTGCGTGGGAAGATGCTCATTAAATTTTGACTCTACCAGGCAATGCCAATGCAATGGTCAATGTCTAACAAGCAGGGACTGCTGCGTAGACTACCAGACTGAATGCCCAGGTAATCAGAAAGTAGTTTCATTGTGAATGATAATGTATATGAAGCTTTTCTGCATTTAAGAATAATTTTTCGTCAGATTTCTTTGTTGTCAGTTTTAAAATGTGATGAGCTGATGCCAAAATGTAATGCATGTTACCGTAGTAGATCCATGATGTAATCATGTACAATATCATAATGTTTCTGTGACAAAGACTCCACACTTATTATGCACTAACCAACATCCTAACTCTAACCCTATAGACAAAACACTGTAGCTAACTCTTACCTTAACCCTAAACCTAACCTTAATTTATTAATAATAGTAGCAGTAGTAATAGGAGTAGTGGTAGTAGTAGTAGTAGTATAGTCGTCGTATATAGTAGTATAAATTAGTAGAAGTAGTAGTAGTAGTAGTAGTATAGGATGTTATATGGGCTATGCAAAATGAATCTATTATCAGTATCATTATTTAAATAGTTTTTATATGTTATCATATTTCTCTGTGACGCCGCAGGTGGGTCTACTTCATGCAGCTCCCGATCCTGTGACTCGTACGACCCTGATGACCTCTGCCATTGTAACATTCTTTGTAGTAAATACATTAACTGCTGCTCAGACTACGCTACGTTCTGTTGATGACTAAATTCTGAACGATCACAAATACTTTACACAAATCAAACTAAAGCAATTCCAGTGGCCTTGCAATACGTGACCTTTTGAAATGTGTGAACATTGCAATGCCATTATTACAATGCCATAAAACATTGGAAATTCCCTTCCCAATGGTGTAAAAGAAATAGGAAACTATGATCATTTTAAGAGGAAATTAAAGGAATACCTAATACTTGACAGTCAGAGAAGAGAAGTGAATGACATGTTATATGATTGAAATTTTTATTCTTCTGTCGGTTCATACTTGTTCATGTTGTATATACTTATGTTTTCGTACGTTATAGAAATTCTACAAATTCATCATTATTTTCCTCTTCTTCCTTCTCTTTTTCTTCTTCTCCTTCTTCTTTTTCTTCTTGTACTTAACATCATTTCTATCATCAGTTTAATGTTGTTATTATTATTATTATCTTTAATAAGTAGTTCTTTTAATTTTCTTATCTGTCTGTAAATATTACTATTTTAACTTATTAATTTTATACATGTCTGTAAGGGACCCCACTGGAAATAAGCTCTCGAGCTTTCGTGGGTTATCCTGTTCAAGCTGACTTATTTTTGATCTGTTATTATTGTATATTGTTGTATGTTGGAAGCTTGTCGAATAAAAATCAATCAATCAATTTGATAATATCATGCCAATTTCATTGTTAGTTGAAAAGGTGAAAAAATAAATTCATTGTTATTTTATGTTAAGATTGCATTGACAATTAAAAGTCAGTGTGTTGGAATCAAATGGCTGTATATTTTGCTTCAACCTAAAAGGGTAATTTAAATAATGAGCCAATGTAGGTTATCACTGTACATAACTTGTATAGAATGGTCATTTAAAACGAGATTACAAAAAAAAAGAGAAACGTATTTCCCCAAAGATATTACCATGAATGTATTGACGTCAGTCTAATTTCATATATATTCACTATTTAATCACATTGTTATACAGTCAGGGTAACATAGATCTACAAGACCAGTGTTTTTTCCACCGGGGTACTTCTTTCCACGAACATTCTTACCTATCAAAAGCATGTGACACAGTCTTATCTCTCTCTCTCTCTCTCTCTCTCTCTCTCCCTCTCTCTCTCACTCTCTCTCTCTCTCTCTCTCTCACTCTCTCTCTCTCTCTCTCTCTCTCTCTAGCTGCACTAACTCAAGTCTACCGCCTTCGGTCATCAGTATACTCCACGTTACTTACCGCATCATTATGATAAAAACAACACCTATAAATATTGTTATTTCCATTTGATTAATATTTCTGTAATGTCAATTACTTCATATCTTTGAATTATGTATCATCTTTGCACAACAATATGTTTTTATGTTTAGATGTTATGCCCTGCCTTGGCAAATCCATTGTATGCTATTGTATGCTATCTTGTAATATACGTCTGTCTACTTAAGATATATTTGTTCCACTGTCTATTTTGATTATGAAATAAATGCTGACTATTTTCATCGTTGAATTGTACATAAATATTATTAAAGCTAAATAAATTTTGATGGAAAAGGATTCCTGTGTAAAGAGATATTTTTGTATTGCTATGTTGTTTTTATGAGTACGTGTTTTACAAGTCAACTGCAGATTATCCTGTGAGAGGAATAATTTTATACGGGTTATTTTATTCATTTTTTGTATTAAGTATGACCGGTTCGAGGACAGAAACCCCCCCCCCCCCCCCCCCCGAGGACAATAACACCCTCTCCCCCCCAAAATGTTTTTTTCCGGGGGTGATTGTCCAGTCCTGATACGAGTATGACCCATCAGGCACGTAGCAGTTTGATGTTTGGGGGGGGGGGGCACTACATGTAATCGATCGAGGTCAAAAAAAGTTCAACCGATCTTGGGAATTTGGGGGGGGGGGCACGTGACCCCCCCCCCCCCCCCCCCCCCCCCCCCCCCCCCCCCCCCCCCCCCCGCCCCCGTGCCTGTGGACTCATCCCCCCGGATTTTAATCGCCGATCCGTGAGTGAGAATTTCGTCTAATAGAGCGCCACCTACAGTCGAGATTTTACCAATAACAACAACAACCAACTTACTGAGCGCAGAGAATCCATACTAAAGTCTAGATAAAGGTAAGATTTCATGAATAATTTGTCACTTAATTTAGCGCAAAAGTCAGCAGATCATTGATAATTTTGTTTTGTACGGATTTTCGTAAAAATCGACGTTTCCCAAGCAAGTATATAGTGTATAATAACGAAAACATGTGATGTTGTGCAGTGCCAGCAGTGCGGTGATGAACACACCGATCGCGCCCGTGGCCGTGGCGTGGGGAGCCCGAGATAATATAGGCCGAAAGTTCACCGTTGGGAGAATAAGTGGGTCACCAAACAACACGACACGCACTGGATACGTGACGGCGATGCGAGGTCATGACTCGAGCTACATAGATCTAATTATATAGGTCTAGGTCTAGGTCTAGCTGAATGAAGATCAGAGAAGAAGCACACACACACATTGTATGAGCATTTTCTTTGGCTTCAGGGGCTAGATCTAGACTAGACCGAAAGCTTCAGTCTCTCTAATCGTCGGTTGTTCCACTGAGACTACGTCTGGCTCCACTAGACCTCCGATTATAGAGACTGAAGTCTGGGGACCTCTTTCTGTGAGGCACTGTACGGAACAAATGGTTCGGTTCTACCGGACCGCGATGAATGAGATATGCAACAAGATTTTCACTCTTTACATCCTCATAACTGCTGCAGTTACAACACAAATTAAAAATAACATCTATAGATCTATAGCTTATTTGACTTAGATCTACGATAGCTTGCTCATTTAGATCCTAAATTAATGATTAATCCGAGAAAGTCTCGTCGTCAACATTATCCGTCTTGGGTTTAGTTGATGAATATTCATTTTTTCTTTTCGAACGTCCAATAGCTACCGTAGCTACGCTACGAGTCGGCCCAGCTTGACCAACGAACTCCCACGAAACGAGTGCTCTGATTGGCCATTTGGCTATGTTTTGGTAGATCTAGGTGGACCCGGAAATATATCGGCCGCCGGGTAATATTTCGAATGCATGAACGTACTGCTTCGCGGATCTGAGATACAAATTGGATAATTCATATAAGTAAGTCCCTAATTACGTATTTAATATTAAGTTATCAAATTTTGATAACTGTAATTAGGACAAATGACATACCGACCTAATTTACATCTGATTTAGAAATCAGAAAATTAGATCTAAATAAAGAAAATCGGGAGAAAATGTCGTGGACGAAAATATGTACATAGCCATCCCCCACGGTACGAGATCTCTGGGTTGCCATCTGTATTGGGGAATGACAACAAATGTCAGTTTTATTAAAGAAATGACCCAAATCAGATGGTTATTGCTGTCTAGATCTAGACAGTAATTAGGCTGTGACTGTGCCTGTGTGTCAATTACGCTTTGGTTGCACTTTGTTTAGCAGTGATTAATCTGAGTTGCAATGTGAATGTAGGGTCTGGAAACATTGGAAATAAAAATGATCTTGCCCACTTCCTAAAATTAGTTTCTGAAGTAAGATTTTGAATATATTCTTCTTGGATTTCAAAAGCAATCTGGCATAGGTCTAGTGGTGGCAGCAATCGCAGTAGGTCTAATCATCTTCAAAGTTCAAACTCTACTGACAAATTCCTATCTAGATTATAGAACGTCTACTGTCTAGTTTCTTATCTTATTAATTTAGAGTTAATGAGTAGTGTGAGACTTGACTAACTTGAATATTACTGGTTCTAACATTTAATTGTCTAACTGTAACTTCTCAGACAAGCTTAAAGTTATTCTTATATTAAAAAGGACCAGGAAAATGGAGGGGATGTGAACTAAAACTAATTTGATTCTTTGATTTTGAAGGAAGAGACAGCCATAGAAGTTCTGAATAAAATATGTCTACACCAACAAATGCAGACTATAATGGAAATCAAAGAACTTGCATGATTTTGAAAATAACTTCAAATATTTGCTTGTTGAAAAGTCACTATTTTTTTCTGTTTTTCCTACCATTAGGTCATCATGCGTTCGCTGAAAAGGCTAACATTTCCTCTGGCGAGACACTACTGCAATCGTAGCATCCCTTACAAGACTGATGCCACTCATTCGGGCGTCAACCTCACAGAGACCACGCCTAGTTACCGCGTGGACCAGTCTGCTGCCCTCACCGACACCTCGGTCAAACACTCGGTTTTCAACGAGCAACGGGTCAGAGTTCAACTACGTCAGCTTGGAGATGGAAGTGTTGATCTGGTCAAAGACGACAAGACGGGTATAGCGAGGATTGTTCTGAATAATCCTAGCAAAGGAAACGCCCTATCAGGTATGAAGAAGACAAAAAAAACAACATTGATACACTTTCTTCTAGAATGGTCAACCAATAGTTATTATAAATCCATTTATGATAGCCTGACCTAAAATGTAGCTCTGAAATCTGAATCCAGAAAGGAAAATGAAAACTACTTTTAATTTTTTTTCTCCAGAAAAACTCACAGCTTGGTCTTGTTATGGAAATAAATGGTTAGTCGCATATTCTTATTGACAATGATATAATGATTAACAATTAAAATTCAATTGGGAGACTCCAAAGACTAAAAGCTCATTTCTCTGGTGTATATTTATTTCACATATCATTGTTGTTGTTGTTGTTGTGTGTTTTTTTCTTTTTCTTGTATGGAACAAAGATTGAAGCTCTCCATCTGTGTGTATTATATAAATGCTTTCCCTTTTTTTTTTTGGGGGGGGGGGGTCTAATTTCTGTTGATGATATGTGGGAACATGCAGTTGGTAGATCCCTTTTAATATGGCTGCAATTTTTTTACTTTTCCAGGAAAAATGATGGTGGACTTCTCAGATGTCATCGACGACCTGGAAGTATGGGAGCATGGGAAGGGCGTCATTCTCCACGGCAACGAAGAGAGCGACCATTTCTGCAGTGGTGGTGACTTGTCGGTCTTGTGCGGCTTGGATAAACCTGAAGCCGGGGGAATGATGTGCCTCTTCATGCAGACCACCCTGGGGAGATTGCGACACCTCCCGCTCATCAGTGTCGCGCATGTTCACGGGCAAGCGGTAGGGGGCGGAGCCGAGCTCTCGACGGCGTGCGACTTCCGCCTCTGGACGGAAACCACGCAGCTCCAGTTCAAGCAGGCCATGTTGGGACTCTCCCCCGGGTGGGGCGGCGGTTCGCGGCTGGTGCGCCTCGTTGGACCGCAGAGGGCGCTGCAGCTTCTCGCGGGTTGCCGAACGGTGACAGCTACAGAAGCGCTGGAGATGGGCCTCGCCGATGACGTCTTGCCAAGTAGCGGCGATAGTGTGCAACATGCCGTTGAGTGGCTAAGCCGGTACACAGGTGCATCTGTTGACATAGTGAACGGCATCAAGGAACTCGTGCTTGCCGCCTCTCACCTACCTCTGGACAAAGCGTTAAAGGTTGAGCGTGAGATCTTTACCAGTCGCTGGGCCAGCCCCGAGCATGTGGAAAAATTTAAGAATGTTTTAGAGAAATTACAGAAATAAAGCCTGTTTACTCATTCAATGCATGTGGAAACCCAGTAAAATGGATAACAATTTGCGATGATATTGATAATGATTTAAGTTTGGTTGCTTTCTGAAGTTACGTCCTAGGTTACAGCATTATCTCAAATATGTATTTATTTATTTATGTTCATGTCTTCCTTGTAATGGAACAGGTTTGTTGATACATTTTCCTGCATCTAGACTGCCAAATGATAGAATACCTACAGAAGTGACTGAAACAAAAAAAAGATCTACTGTGTCTCGCCTTGTTTGACTGAAGTGAGTATAAATAACTGTGTTACAATCACCTAAAAAACTAAACAAGAAATAAACACTTTACGGAGCATTCTATGGGCTTACAGATATGGGGGGCGTTTCACAAATACTAAGATTGAATTTAAGTTGGACTTAACTATGGCAGGCCATTCATGCCACTGGTTGCTCTCACCATTATGATCTTTATATAGTAATTTTTTGCTTCAATAATAAATTACTGGTATCAACAAATGTAAATTCTGTGACCATGATTTGTACGTCCCTTGAGAGACCAATGCCAGTAAATGGTGAGAGCAAACAGTGGCCTGAACGGCCTGCCATAGTTGAGTCCAACTTAAAGTCGATCTTAGTCTTTGTGAAACACTCCCAAGGAGTATGAAGAAAATAAAATAAAGCATAATATAGCGTACATGGAGCCTAAGTCTGTTTTGTGTTTGGTTTGGTGTATACCCTATTTCATGCGAGTGCCTATGGGTGCGTCCCAGTCAAGAAGTCTACTCACATATAGCTTTTGTGTTTACTGAGAGTACATTTCAACTTGCAAAATCTCTTTACAGAAGTAATATTTGAAGCTCATATTTTGAATATATGGTATAACGACACAGAATTACATTGTGGCAAATCTTCCGGTGTTGTTCTTGTTGTCTAAATGGTGACAGAACAAGAAGTGACATGTAAATCAAATCAATTTTTATGATTGGACGATTGTGGTTCATGTACATGTACAACTAAAACATATATGGGCTCAGAGACTAAATGTATGTACTCTAATGTACTGTACATTGTGAATAGATTATTATTATTGATGTATGTTGAAGAATTGAATTAATTTTTTAATGTGACAGAGATTTGCCAAAGACATAGCAATGTAAAGTGTGAACAATTTGTGGCATTGGTAAACATCTAAAGGTATTATCTTTCTGAAAACGTTTTCACTGTACACATGTTATACATGTACATAAGCTGCATGTGGCAGTCTAGCTTGAACATGAATTTATGTGCTGTTAGTAGTTAAATTATATTTTCTAGCATTGTTTAGGAATACATCTCCATACATTTACATCTCCATGTACATTTGTCATCTTGAAATGGTGATTATTCAAACATAAAGTGTGCATTTTGTGCTGATCAGTGCTGCAGTATGTGTTTTAAAAGATGGTTTGTAATTATTTAATTATATAATTAAGTTGTGTTTGATTTTGATGCTAAATATGTCGTATACAAGACAAGCGCTGAAATGACAGGAACTCCATGAAAATACTATAAGATTTACTGGTGTTGATTTAGGGTTAAATGCGTACTGTAAATGGCAAATTTTGTGGTGTGGCTTATAGTGGGTGAGGGGAGGGGGGGAGGGAGGGGTTGGTCTCTGTTATCTCCTTTTTGAAGTTTGGAATAATGAAACAAAAGTTCACTTAAATTTATAAAAAAATGATACTCTGACTAAAATCAAGATGTATGACCCCCCCCCCCCCCCCCCCCCACCCCCCACATTCTCAATTTTCTTCTCTTTTTACTTGTAATCTTGAAAATCATGAAGATCTGTATATAGGTTATCAGTTGTGTTTTGCAGGTACACTAAAAACCGTGTTGCACCCTGCTCTTTATAGTGTAGCACATTAAGTTGCCGTTCATTGTACAAATGCTAGAGGTTAATATTTGTTAGTTTACCTCTGACATTCTGAATAACCCGACACCTGATGTGCATGTGGTATGACTTTCCTACGCACAGGGCCTCCAGTTACTGTTCTATCCGAGTAACGAATGATGATCCAATCGCGCCGCCATCATGCCTCCAAACTTACTACCGGTAGTCATATGATCATAAGGAACCTCCATCAGGAAAATGTTACTCGTTTGATTATTGATGGATCATTTTCTTACAAAATCGGATCTTAGGTAGGCCCACTGCACTACTTGTTGCTACTTGCGCCCTCTATATAACAAGCAATGCCTAATCGGTGACCATTGGTCCCCCATGATCCTCTTTTTCTTATGTTATTTGAGAGTTGAGTTGATGAGATAACCACCTGTCCAGTGACCTTGCATGATGGTCTAATCCCTTCTTTACACTACTACTGATAAGCTTTAGGTGAATCACACAATTTGCATTGGTCTTCAAATTCCATGTACATTTATTCAGGGGAATTGTCACCCTACAACAAAGCTATACTTTCATTTATGTTGCGTTTCATTTTGATGGTCAAAGAGATGATATTGATATGAATTATTTGTGATTGTGTTAATTTTACTGATTTGAAATTTTGAATTGAACTGAAATAATTCTTTGCTTGGGTATTTGCACGAAGTGCTGCATGATAATATTATACTTGTGCAAGAGCATCAAGTGTTTAAACGTACAATGTACATCAAAAGGATTCATTGTGAAGAATCCTTTTCAAAAGAACTCTATGGAAATACAATCATATGAAATAGAAGATTGGTTGTGAATGCATCTTTATTTTGCGTAATACATGTACAGTCAAACCTGTCTACAGCAACCGCCCAAGGGAAACACAAAAAGTGGTCTTTGAAGACAGGTGGTCCTTGTAGACAGGTTCCTTTAGTACATGTTTCAATGAGAAACCATTTTCAAGGGAAACAAAACATGTGCTTGTTGTAGACAGGTGGTCACTAAAGCAGGTTTGACTGTATATATTATATATGTCTCTCATCTTACCTTTACATCATATATACCATAAATAGAACCCTCGTTTTCTTTCCCTTCTTTCAACATCCCTTCTGTCTCTTTTTAACTGATATTCTTTATTTCTTGCTCCATCATATTATCTATCACAATCTACTTCTCACTCTTGGGCCCCATTTCACAAAGCCTTTTTTCAATGACAAGTGACAAAAAAAGATGACAAATCTGCTGATAGCCAATCAGATGCAAGGATTTCAGTAGCTTGTAACACAAACTGTCATTTGTCACTGATGACAAGTTTTGTGAAACGCCCCCCTGGGCCCCATTTCACAAAACTTGTCATCAGTGACAAATGACAGTATATGAACTGATGTACACATTTCATGACTAATAATTTGGTTTAAAGGGATCCGTTAAATTTGTCTTACATCCTTTAAAAAATCCTTGATTTAGCTCGTGCTGCATTGATAATTATAAACCTTTAGGTCAGTCAAGAACCCCATGACTTTTACAAGCCGATCCCCTGTCCGATTATCAAGATTTTTATGATTGAAATTCAAAATCAAATTTTGCGTTTGCCAAACGGTTTTCATAACACTACAGTCTATTGGAGAAAACGAGTACCGGTATGGTAAAACCGGTCACTCAAAGGTTTTTACTTTTTTGAGGCACTTCTTGAACATTTTGAAGCGCAACTTTTTTTATGGCTTCAATATAACACCGTATCACAGACACTGATAACACATATGGCCGTGCATCTCATATTTAACATTGTTAAACAATCTATCCCTTTAAGAATGAATACTGACCTTTTGCTGATTTTGAAAGCAGTTACAAACAAAATTCAACCCTGTTGCGGTTACACGTTTAAACCCCTTTGTTGACCACCCTGTGCTCTAAAAGGAGGTCTACTTTTTTCTTCCAGAACCAGAAATCTACCTCTATCATGAAGTGTATATTGATGGACAAAATATTATGCCAATCTAAATGTATCAATGACGAAATATTCAAAGTTACAGTTTCACTAATGTAAAAACTAAAATAATTAAAAAGCTAAGAATGGGTTAAATTGTTTTCTCTCTATCCCTCTCTCTCCTTCCCTTACTCTTTCTCTCTCTCTCTTTAACTATATAGTATGTACATGTACATGTTACACCCTTTCCATGCCTAACAATTTTACTTTAAAAAACGCAGACTAAAGAAAGAAAGAGACAGATAAACATGTTAGTAATTTTTTACTCCTACGCATTTAATGTATCCATTTCCCTGTATACATGCAGTGTATATAACACTGTTAAAAATAGACCAGTGCCTATTTTCTTAAAACCATAGTAAACTAGTTGTCATTTTATTCATAATTACCAGCCAACAACACAACCTTTAAGATTTTTAGAACATGGGCTTAAGTTAATTAAGATACTTACAGTGTACATGTAATAGCACATATGGGAGGAAGAAAAAAAAGCCCCATTAAAAATATGCTAAAAATGTAAATATTTCTAGGAAAGAGTGGTGAAAATTCATGTTTTTATTATTTGCAGGGGATATCTATTATAAATGTGCATAATTACTCTAAGGAGTATAATACATCTGCTGATATATCTGTGAGTGTATGAAAGCCCCTCCCTAGTTCAGTGTGACACAAATTTTTATATAAAATGGCAATACAACTACATTAAATTTGCAAAGAATAATATAATAAAACAATGCTACAACAATAAATAATGAATGCATAACATTCCAATTGGCATATATTCGTTGACTCAATAGATGAGAATAAATTGCTCAACAGTTTCATTAGGAGTTCCAACTGCAGAGGTAAAGAAGATGACGAGAGAATGAGACTCTTCTTGTTTCTACTCAATATACAAGATTTTTGTCAGATACAAAAATATAGATATGGTTTAATATCAACTATAAATTTGCAAATATCTCACCACACTGCACGCATGAATTATGTACAATGTCATCCAATCCAAATCTCACAATATAAACAGTCTCGCGCCAAAACTTTTTTTTTACAGCGTATGATTATTATGATGATGCAAACAAAAATTGTGATGGCTGGTAACACAAAAAACATATTTTCTGACGGTCAAGAAATAATAAAATGAAAACCACATTTGTATTGCCAAGATTCTATCTAGTGTGTTGCATTTAAAGAAAATTTAATTACTCGTTTATCGAATGACAATTATTGTAATCAAGTATGACCACATGTTTATGTATCTTAATTTCACGAAAGTGCTAGGGCAATAAATATGACACGTATACAACTCTTAAGCACAAGAATACTTTCACACATAATAACTGAAAATTACATACCACAAACTCTCTTTTAAAACATGAAGGCCTCAAAATAGATTGAACATGTGTGAGAGCTTACATCATGCATACTGGCTAAGGTTATTTATCCTACATTCCAGACCCTGTTCCTTTAACACTATTGCAGATAGAGATTAGGGCCCAAATTCACAAAGCAAGGTTTGAGCTCAGACCAAGGTTTGAGCTCAAACCTCCTTTTGTTTCGCCAAACCTCCTTTTGTTCTTTACAAACCAGGTTTGTAAAAAACGCGTAAAACGCGTCATATGACGTACGAAAACCAAGGTTTGTCGACAAACCTCCTTTGTGAATTTGGGCCACTGTGTTTGTAAATTACAGATATGCTAGCAATCAAACAAACAAAAATTTTTGCAATTGCAATAACAGAATATGTACTAGCTTATAAACTGTTTCTTGTAAAGCACTTTACCAGTAACAATCGACCAAAGGGCTTACAGTATTATCATTACCCCATCACTGGATTCGACTGGGGGTATAATGGCAGCCATGCTAAAGTCGGGATAATAAAACACCAAGAGTGTCAAATCTGACAGACATGAGTGATATATACAAGAAGCCACTTTTATTAGTATTACCGGTATTAGTATAATACCGGTATTACTATTATTTTACCCCCCCCCCCCTCAAAAATAATAGAGACAATATGATATAATTTTGTAACTACCATACACAAATCGAAGGATACCACATGAATATTTTCTAAGTATTTGCATTTAAAAGGTAATTGCATTTTCATGTACATGTATAGTATGTACATTATGACTTTCTTTTGGTACTCACAGCTGAATACAGATAGGTCAGTCAATATGTACATATAAAATCACTTTCATAGGTTATAGTAGATGTAGTTATCTAAGGCTACTAACCATATTCAAAAGTAATCATTTGTAGAAAACACAATTCAAGTTGGAAATATAATTGTGATCCTAAAAATCTCTCGTTATTTTCATGACAACTGCAAAGATTAAAATTAAGATTATAAAGTGCATCAATTCAATAATAAATGGTTAAAAATTATTCCCATTCCTTCCACGACTTCAAGGCCGGTCACAACACAATAACAAGCTCAGTTGGTAGAGCAGTGGTCTTGTATTCCGGTGACCCAGGTTCGAAACCAAGTCGATGCGCTAGTGCCCTTTGGTAAGGAATTAATCCTCATTACCAGGTCCCTCGGAGAGGACCTAAAGCCTTTGGCCGTCTGGTTGCTTACTTACAAGCATTTATGCTTTCTTAGCAGTCAGGTAAAATAACCACCATCACCAAACAACATCAGTCTTTGTAGGAGATGTGTGGCACTCATCAATTATTCTTATGAGTTTTCACCAATTTTGACTTCCAGAATGCAATACATTTTCTACATACACATATAGAGCGATTTTAATGTTATTGTTAATTTTGACGTTCAGGTGCGACCAAACCCTAAAAACATTTAAAGACCAACTGCACAAATTTGAAACAGAATTATACAGAAGCTTAATATAGTAAGCTTAAGTATTCATATCGTTCATCATTCACTGATTCTATTTCTACTGTACATGCTGTAATAACAAAACAATGCAACCACTAAAAAAGTTACTACAAAAACAAAGGAAAATAAAATATATCAATACTACTCTTAATAGAAAACATGTCTTCAGCTGAAAGTTTAACAGTAAATAAGCTGCCGAACAATAATGCATCCATTCACAAACACAACAACAAGATCAATAAGGTTCAATAAATATCTTTGTTACACAGTTAATGAGATCTTTTGTTGCATATTAACAGTTCAATAACATCAAATGTTATTTGACTTTTAAAGTCAACTGGACTTTACTTCGTTTTAGCTTGCAACGTTTCACATCCACTCTGGGATGCTTCATCGAGCCAATTGGTCTGGCTTATTTTGAATCACTGTGTCATCATGTTGGGTGGGTGGTAGCGTTACCTAATCTTAACGTGTCCCTTAATTCACAAAAAGTCAGGGTAAAGTGAAATAAACCCCTCTCATTCACAAATGGTCTAGTCCAATTAAACCAGACACTTTGTGAAATCCTTAAGGCAAATGTACAGAAAGTAGCGTCTTTAACATGATCTTCCGTTTTCATTTCATGAAAGGTTGTGTAACGCAACCACCTGACATGACGCGAAGACCCGATAAATCGAAGTAAGCTGATAACGTTTGATGTTACATGTATCAATCAACTAAACTGGATAATCGAGAATAGTCGTATTCACATCAGCTTGAAATACAACATAAGAAGTACTGAACAGATTGTGAAAAATGATATTTCACAAAGCTAAATGCATCAACCTCTGGTTAAGAAAAAAAGACTCTTTGTGCAATTTTTGGAATACCCTGTGAATAAGTTAATAATAAGTTAAGTTTACAAAGAGATATATAAGATGGGATGAAAAACAAATATACAAATATGTTTTAATGGTGTTTTAATGGTATAATAATGCTGAATGCATTGCACTTGAAATATAGCTTTCAATGAAAAGCTGGGATACAGTCTAAAATGTACTTTGAATTTCCCCTTTTCATTGAAGAAGAATGCAATGACATTGTTAAATTTAGATGGATCATATAATTGAATAACTAATTATAATAACTACCGTATATATGGTATTGAAGATCTTTAATAAAACAAAAAAATTGAATTGAGTTATTGTGATTGTTACTAATTATATTTTCATTCTTAACCTCAAATTCTGCAAAATTTGTTTTTAGCAAAAAAATATTCTGTGAAACATTAAATCAAGACTTAACTTGGACAGTACAAACTAAATTGTAAAGACAATTCTTGCCAGGATATATTGCAAATATCACACACTATTATTAACAACAAACAAAAATACCTGAAAACAAAAACATGAATTATTAAAGACCTATGAACATACATGTACATGTAAGATGTAAACAGTGTCTGAAGTTCATTAAGAAATCAGTGGCATAAATGAAGGTACCAAACTGAAGGCCATAACGGTTGAATACTATAGAGCAAAATTGTAAACCATTTTAGACATACATGTACGGTTAACAACTTTATTATTCATACCACTTGAAAATTTGATGTTTTTATGTTTTTCGTAACTCAAGAATGAAAGGTGGATTGGTTGAATTAGGGCCTTTGTTGAATACTGCTAGATGTAAGCTTTACAATGTCTCGTTATCTAGAAACAGAAATCGGGACAAGTAAATTTTTCGCAAATTAGGTAAGAAATTGCAAAACTTGGTACGGGTATGATGTAATTTAGTTGTTAGCTGTTCTCACATGGTTGCAAAAATGTATACAATGCTAATAATATCAATAATAAAGCAAAACAAAACAATCATCCATTCTTTGTATCATAATCCTCTGAAATATTCTTACAACTACCTCTGTATTAAGAAGTCATGATTGATTGGATAAAATACTCATTATAAATTTCTAGCTGCAAATATGCAAATAGTCATTTACACACATACACCTGTGATACGTGCATCTAAATATCAATCATTGTAAAAGATCATACATTGTAAACATATTCCAATTCCAATCCGTTTGTGTGCTGATTCTCTCAAAATTGTATACACAGCAGGAAACTAGCAAAAACAGGGGTCCAATAATTGCTTTAAATCCTTTATACTTATATACCACACACCAAACATAACTTTGCACAAAACCTTGACACAAGCCACTAATGCCAGAGAAACTTTTGCTGAGATTATGTCAATGCAATACAATTGTACCGATTGTTCCTCTTCACCCTGTTTTATGGTACATATCTGTACATACACCTGTAGGTGTGTATAAAACTATACGGTATCCTGTATATGTGATTTAGTCAATTGACAGACTATAATGTTTATTCTGTTAGAGGGCGAACTCATGCCTTTTAATAAATACCTTCCTCACATGTTAAACACCTGTGCAAGCTATCTTCTGTTCGAGTCAAGAATAGCACTTAAATGAACCCTTTAAGCATAATGTAACAAAAACAAAAAATTAATAACTGGATAAATTTCGATTCACATGTGATGCCTATCATGTACATGTACATAATATATTTCTTAATATCAGAAGCACAATACCAGAAGCCCTTGGAATCACTGCACGCCAATGCGATTTCCATTGCCATGGGCACCGTCATCATCGTTGAAATGCTGGCAAGTCCCAGGGGCTTCATTACTGAGCATAAAAAGTCCTTTCAATTTCTGCAAACTTTCTGAAAAACTATATGTACAGAATACCTTGCATTAGAGAAGAAAGTGAATATTTCTTTTCAAATCACTGCACTCCAGAGGCCTTGGTTGTCGATGTCGATGTCGAAATTCCAAGGCGTTTGCTGACGACCTCCAACATGACCTGGACTAGAGCGTCCATGTCGTATTTGTGGTTCCAGTTCCAGTCCTGCCTGGCTTGGGAGTCGTCAAGACGCTTGGGCCAAGAGTCCGCTAGAAGAAAGATGAAAAAGGGACAGAGATATTTCAATGGCAATACAAGATGATATATAAATTTGATTTGCATGCACATGCACATGTAAAGCAGGGGAAATAAAATGATTGCAGGGCACTCAAGGAGAACAGTTTTAATGCTGAATTAATTTTGATTTTGATTTTTCAAATGATTCAAGCTTTCCAAAATTTGTATCATAGTTTTTTATTGACTATCAAACTTTATACAGATGGAGATTTTCAAAGATAAGTGCGTTGAAGCTGCTAAACTCATCATGCGAGAAGGGTTGACCTCTTTAGACACAACCATTAACAAATGGAAATATTAGGTGATTTAAATAGATCATGATTAAGATCTTTAAATTCATCTTTAATAATCATGACATCATAAACAGTTTGTGTAGTGGTGGTTATTTTACCTGACTGCTGAGAAAGCATAAATGCTTGTTAGTTAGCAACCAGAGGACTGACGGCTTTAGGTCCTCTCAGAAAGACTTGGTAATGAGGATTAATGCCTTACCAAAGGGCACTAGCACATCGCCTTGGTTTTGAACCTGGGTCACCAGATTACAAGACCACTGCTCTACCAATTGAGCTATCGCGAATATTCTACCATCATTAAAAACATTGGGGGATTCAAAAGATGATCACCATCACAACCATTCGTCTTTGATAATGACAGAATAAATTGTTTTATAATCCTACCGATACTCTGTCTCTCGTCCGGCTGATAGTCGACCGTGAACTCCGGGACGTACTTCTTGATGGCCTCGGCGATCTCCTCCGGGTTAAAGCTGACAGCGTTGATGTTGTACGTCCGTAACCCTAGCAACTCCTCCGGAGCTTCCAGCATCTCAACGATGGCCCGGAGGCAGTCCTTGATGTAGATCATGGGGAGCATGGTGTCGGATCGCAGGTAGCAGTCAAAGTGGCCGGACTGAAGGGCGTGGTCAAATATGGAGACTGCGTAATCTGGGGGAGGGGGAGGGGGGAGGGATGGGGTGGGCGTTAGAGAGTTAGGAAAGTGATGTTACAAACCATAGTCACCAGATTTAATAGTGATAATAGAAGAAATTTATTTCCCAGTGACTGGCTAAAGACCCCTCAGCGGATATTACAAAACTTGGAAGGAGACATTAAAAGAAGACATGAAGGTATCTGCTGTCATGTGGGTGGAGGCTGAAGACGGGAAGGCTTGGAGGAAAATGGACCTCAAAACGATGATGATAATGACCAAAGACCGATATAATGATAGTACTAAAAACAAGAATAGTGACACCATGGGAGACATTAAAAGAAGATTTGAGTATATATGGTTTCATCTTGGTGGATGCTGAAAGTGGGAAGGTTTGGAGAAGGTCATCTAGGAAAAGAAGCGTCTATTAGTAATTCCACAGCGGGGGGAAAATGTACCTGAAAACGATGATGATGATTTAATAGTAATAATAACAAGAAAAAACAAAAATACCATCATTATTAGATCAGAAAGTTGGGTCTGGAAGAAACTGGTGGAACTGCAGGCTGGTAAAGAGAAGTGGATTGAGATGGATGGGTCATGTGTTGAGAAGGGAAGATGAGGTATCTGTGAAAAAAACGTAGGGTCTTGAAGTGGATGTCATAAGAGAGCCAGGAAGACCAAAGATTTCATAGAAAGTTATGTTGAAGAAGTGGAGGGAGGGAGTGTGAGAGGGAACAATTCTGACTTTAATAAATGATGATGATGACAAATTATAATAATCATGATAACATTCAGTTCATATTTTAGAGGTGTTGTGGTCTAGTGGATAAGTCGTTGGACTGTGGATCACAGGGTCCGTGGTTTGAGTCCCGCCACGGCACTAATGTCCTTTGGCAAGATATTAATCTACATTTGCCACTCTCCACCCAGTTGTTAAATGGGTACCGGTAGGAAGGAATTCCTTGAAAGCTGCGAGCGCCGAAATTGGCTGCCTAGCAGAGCCGGGGTAATAGTTGGAGCGCCTTGAGCACCATGCATGGTGGATAAGTGCGCTATATAAATATCCAATATTATTATTATTATTATTATTATTATCACTATTATAATCATTATTGCACAGGACCTACCTGTAGTACCACCCCCTGGAGCCGTGTCACCCGAGATGACCCCTGGTAACCTCAGAGATCGGAAGTCTACGCCAAACTTGTGATGGTAGTACTGCATAGGAGATTAGAAAGGAAACAATTTTTTATAAATTTAATGAGTGATCGTAAAAAATTTAATGTGAAAGAAAGTAGTTTTACTAGACCAGGAGGTTGTTTCACAAAGATCCTAAGTCGAACTTACCGTAACTCTAAGTTGTATTAAATATTATGGAGAGCCATTTTTAGCTTTTAAATGAACTATACCGGTATTCAAAAGAAAAAGGTTAAAGTATTTTAGACTTTTTCATAAATTCCACATCAAGAACATGAAATCTCCTTGATAAGAAAACATATGAATGATTTGAATTAAAATGTTATGCCTTTTAAAATAACGTACTTTTGCAAAACATTATCAAAGATGCCAACAGCTTTCCATAATTGTTAAGTCCAACTTAGAATCTTTGTGAAATGTCCCCCAGTTCGTAGATAACACATGGTACTAATGACCCAAAATATCCACAGATCTTTCAATCCTGGTGAAGTTCCACTCTGCGCATTTGAGAATAAATCACTGCTAAAGTGATAGAGGTGCTCCTTAAACATCTTTTGTTTGCCTGCTTGAAAGCAATACTTCCACCTGTGTATCATAGCATGTCCCGTTGGTCCATAAATGAAAAGTGATGTAACTTTCATGAACATGTATCCAATATGTGTCTCGCTGGGTTTTACAATTTTGCAGAAAGGACCTCAATGACCTTGCCTGTATGCAGATATTACATGCATCTAAGAACTGGCTTATTAGTTCATAGGAATTATTGCGTGCTCTAAGGCGATGGGATCAAACTCATGACAAATTTAGTAAACCCTGATTAACATCATAAGCAATTAAAGCCCCTCGAAAGTGTTGGGAGCCCCAAATTCACCAAAGGTTTGATGGCAAAATTTCACTTAAATTGTATCATAATGTGAAAGAGGGTGTCATTTGAAAAAATTCTGCGAAGATCCCCCCCCCCTAAAAAAAAAAAAAATGTGTTTGAAATTGAATATTGATGACGAAACTACAAAATTTACAGAAAAACCTAAATTATGTATTCTGTCATCAATATTTGACTTCAAACACATTTGTTTTGACAATTCTTGCAGAAATGTGTTTTAAAAGTCATCCTCTTTCTCTTTATGACACAATTTAAAGATAAAGTTGAGTTCTAGCTGGTCATGCGATTGCATTATGAAAGAAACGGTACAGAATCGATCAGAATAGGTTGATCATCCAGCATATAAGTACTGGTGTGTACTGCAAGGTTCTGGAATCATCTAAACGTTAACAAATTTGGCCCAGTCTTGGTAAAGTTACAAGCACACAGAAATATGTATATGGGACTACACAAACTGTTACATGCCATATTTAGAATATTAAGGCATTTGAAGAGCCATTCTTTTCAGAGAACATTTTTTATCTGATGTTCTTTCACACATGCATAATAACAATGATAACGCTCAAAAGTTATTTTTCACCTGTTCCCAGAACTTGACCTTCTCTTTAAGACCAATTTTTGGGCTCCCAAAACTTTAAAAGGACATTTTACGCCTACCATTTCACTAATTCCATTTGATTGTTAAGAACCTCCTTACCTCTCCCAGGAGTTCAGCATGAACCTTGGCCACACCATAGATTGTCCTGGGCCTCTGGATCGTGAGGTCGGGGGTCAGCTCGCGGGGCGACTGGGGTCCGAACGCCCCGATGGTACTGGGACAGAAGATGCGGAGGTTGTACATCTTGGCCAGCTCCATCACGTTGTGGAGGCCTTGGATGTTGACTTTGATAGCAAGTGGGACATTCTAGAGTTGACATCAGACGAAAGAAAGACAAAAATAATTAGACAGACGCTTTTAAAAATCACCTTGAAGAATATAGTTACATAAATCTGTCAGACTGTCAACCAAGACACATTTATTCAAAATTGCTTTTGATGATTAACTTACTCTGTTCACATTGTTGTATATTTCATATGTTTGAAATTTATATGTTTATTTGTTTAATATGTAATTGTTTATCATTGTATTTTATTTTTTTATAGGGCTTAGAGACTTTGGTCGTAAGCGCTTTATAAGCACCGTTTTTATTATTATTATAAACTACATACTGTACATGTTTGTATTGTACATATTGTTAGAAATAAACAGAATCATTTTTACATGTCCTCAACAGAATTCAAAGTTTATTCATACAAATTTCATACATATTTATGTCATAATCATACATACATGTACATATTCAAGTGACATATTATGCAAATAATACACATGCATCAGTGAGGGCATTAATTAGTAAGAATTACCCACACAAGGTACATTTGGAACAGTCTAACACGCCAGAGGCGGTAACCAAGGGTGTTTGGACTGTTTTGAAGGTACCAAGTGTGGGTAATTTTACTAACGCCTGAACAAAATGATGTACTGTACATATGTGTACAAAATGATGGTCACGTGTACGCTCTCAACCAATCATTTGATAAGGATCTGCCTCATTATCTTATAATTATACAATATTTACACAATATTCATATGATGATCATACATGTATGATATCCATACCTGTTCACCAACAGCACTAAGAACTGCACTAAAATGGACCATCCAGTCTATACTCTCATTGACAATGATCTCCTGAAGGTTCCTGAAGTCCAGCACATCAACAAAAGCATATGGACCTGCATAAACAAACATTGCACACAACATCAATTTAGTTTATTCTAAAATGGCCAGCGCAGGAAGTGGACAAATACATCCTGCACTGAGAGGCTTCGGTTGAAATTATGGATTCTCTGAGCTAACCAGCATGGTACAATTTTGAGTTTATTGCTGTTTATTACTAAATGGGTAGTAGACTTATAGGAGATTAGACCAAATGCATAAATGGTCATTAGACCACATGATAAGTAGACCCAATGATAAAGTAGAAGAAGAAAAAAGTATCATTAATTTTGTGATATAAGTATAATTTATGTGATTTTCTTCGTATTCATTATAATTATGTGTTTTTATGTAAAAAAAAGTATACAAATTGATTATTAGACCATATGGGAATAGACTAATTGGGGAGTAGACAACCTGGTTCTAGACCAAATGGAAGTTCACCCAATTTTCTAAGGGGTGCAGCCTCATAGAAAATAAAGTCCTCTAAAAAGTTCTGCAATACAAGTTTGAGTATTGATATCTCTCTTGTTGCTATATCATCATACTTGAATTTGGTACCATTGTAAAAGTGAAAAGTTGCATTGTTATTGTCAACAGAGAATTCTTCATTTGTTTGGATGGAGGATGGATTGTTTTTGATGATATTGAGGCAGTCAATACCAACGCATTTTGCACCGCTTCACAGTTTACCTGGCCCCATATTCAGGGGGGTGTTTAATTCATCAACATTTGTCTGCCGACAACTGTCTAAATTAGGCAGCGCTTACTAAAAAAACGTTTCACAAAGCTCTTTGACAAATTCTCAGTAGATGAGCCCACTGAAGGCTACGCCCACTCTCTGAGGCGTCAGAAAAATAAACAAAACTTGTTTGTATACTGCACATTCCATGCATAATTCCGGTACATAATCATTACAAATGGGGCATCATTGTTAAGGAAACAATATACCATCATGAAGTGCGCTTATTGCTTGATCGATTCGGTCTATTGAATTCACACTTTACAAACCTGCATCAACGATATGCCTGGGAGGTTTTACGATGTCCGTTAGAATGACATTGTCTCGACCGTATCTCTTTCTGAGCACCTTGGCTAGCCCCTGGCCTAGCTGCCCAAGACCGCCTGGAAAATAAATCAAAGTGGAATTGGATGCAATTAAAGGGAAAGATCACACAGTGTAAACGTGTTCATAACAGCAGAATGTTATTACTGTACCTAGCAAAAGATTGGGAAGTGAGATATATATGTACATAAATATATGGGTGTCAAAATCTAAAGTTGGCATTTAGATTAACGGATTCACTTAACCCATTGTTCACTGGAACCGGATGATCACTGTATTAAGCGTATGGGAATTAGAGAATTCAGTGGTCAACGGGCTAAAAAGATTAGGTGATTGGAGGGCTGGGTTCATTAATTTTAGTTGATGTCAGACTGTCAGTCAAACTGACATTGTCTTGACTGGACATCCTTTTTAGTGCCTACATGTATCTACGTGTAGCTAGCCTCTGAACAAGCTGACCAAGACCACCAGGAAAATGTAAATCGAACTGGATGCAATTAAAAGATAGAGGAAAATATACCGGTATGTTAAAAAAGAGACATCCTTGATGTTATAGAGGCATGTACATGTACATGTTTGCCAATAAATGTTTTGATCATAAATGTATACAACTTTCATTTACAAAACAAAACAAAAACTCGCAAAGAGAAAATTGAAAGAGTTGCTTTGTGGATTTGTGGATTGACCAGCTACAAGTACATGAACATTATCTCCCTTCTTCAATGATTTCCTCAACTTTTCCTGGATTTGATTTTTTTTTCAAACTTTCAGTAACATGTTTCCTTTTCCACTTTCATTTGTATCAAATTCGTTCAGACGTGCAGCTGTGTTCTTTTATACTGATGATGCAAATACGCATAGGACCTTTATTGCATGCAGTTGCTATTCAGTTCAAGTATATAAAACAAAAAGAGTACTGTTTTTGGCGGATGGTTTACAGTATCATACATGTATCTGAAAAAGCCTTAACAAGTCAATAATAATCGTAACTCACCCGTAATGAGGATTCTGGGTTGGTCTAGACTACCGATGGGAGAGTAGGACTGACAGTAAGACATCGTCACCGAAAGGAAGCGCATCTGGGGTGCCCTCACACTGCTGGTGTGGAGAATCTTTTTGGCAAACGTTCGCAACGTCGACCTCCACATTGTTGATGTCATGCTGTAATAGGGGTATCTGGAAGGAAATTTAGTACCGGTAAACATACTGTATTAAAATCAGAAGCATTTACAAGATGAAGCTTTCAAAATGTGTAAATTATGTAAACGATATAGCAATTTTCATGGCAAGAAAATGAGTTGTTAACCGTAAAAATTTGGCTTTGTGTCAATTATTATGATTAAATTATAAATGTTAGGGCATTAAATTTTCAAGAATTTGGACCACTTAATAAGTTTGAAAATGTTTCATGCATACTGTATATGAAAGTTAAGGGTACATGTATACACTTTACAAGTTGGGTTTAATCATTACAAATACCTAGACTTCCATTCCTCTGTCTTTTTCCCGCTGAACTCCTTCGAGACAAGCATCCGGCCCACATTTTAAATTCAGAGCAATAACAAATATATATCGGTACTAAATGCATGAAAAGAAAGGGCAAACATTTCTGCACATACTGTCCTCATTTTTATTCAGTAATCACATTGCGTTTGACACAAGGAATTTTGAGAAGAGAAAAAAAAAGGCCTTAAAATCTTTACATTGGCAAATGTTAATACTGGTACATGTACACAGTGTAGGTTCAAAATTATTATTTTCCATAAAAATTTGCCACTTATTCGTCTTTTCAACAAAATGAATACATATAATGTTTTTAGAGACACTTCATTTCAATAGAACAATGTAGCATAAAAGGAAAAATATTATTGTTGCCAATTTGAAGAACAATATGAGATCATTTTAGCCCTAATGGAAATTGTTGTTCTGAAACTTGAAAGGGTTCATAATTAATTTGTTTTGGAGATGGCCTTAATACTTATAAACCTGCTGACTAAAGGAAATCTCGCTCGCTATAGACTTTATACAACATGTATTTACAGGGGACACCAAGTTCTACTAGGCACTGGAATAAAAGAGAAAACTACCATTTTATCAGTATTAGTTGTAGTAGTAGTATTTTGTTGTTATTTTACAGTTTATTTTTCAAGTACATGTATGAGGGCTATTTCAAGTAGTCTAGGAAGCAGATTATACTCAATCCCATTCAGCATGTACTGTACACAATACATGTAGATCTGTTTGCTTCGTGTCTACAAGGTTCAAGACTTAATGGTTGACACACATCTGTAATCTTTATTTGATAGTAAATGTATTTACAAAGTACACAAGTTTATCACCCCTCTAGAAGATAGTGCTTATACTGTATATCTATTTGTTCAAAGATCAATCCTTGCTTACAAGTTTACTCATAATACAAGCTGTTGTAAAGTACAATGAACTACAAAAGCCAAACAACTACCAGCTGAAGCTACATACAGCCTACATGTAGTATATCCCTCTCTGGATCTATAACTTTCACATTTAATAAGATAAAATGGCCTACATGTATAGAAATGTGTGTATTGTATGGTTACCTAGGGTATATATACTCTCTTAAAAAAAAAGAGTGAATTTTCAAAATCATGGACGTCACTCCTCTGGAGAGTGAAAATGTAGTGAAAATAGAGTGAACATTCACTCTTTTCTTCATAGAGAGCACTCTAAATCAATCGATTTTCACTCCTAAACAAGTGATCACGGACGTCACTCCCAAGGAAGTGAAAATAGAGTGAAAATTCACTCTTTTTTTTTAAGAGAGTAGGAAGGTGAAAGCATCTCTCTACCGAAGATAGTTCTTTAAAAATCTGTAGACATGTATTTATTCAATTCTTACTTACAATTTTACTCAATACATGCACAGTACATTTTACAAGAAAAAAAGGAATGGAGAGAGGGGAGGGGGGGGGGGGGGGGAGATGGAGAGATAAATGGGGAGAAAGTGAAAATGGTAGAGCAAGATAGAGACAAAAAAGAGATGAGCGATTGAGAGGGGAGAAGAAAAAGAAATCAGGAGAATGCCCCTTTGTACAGTACTACAAAAATCAATCATTAGCTGAGACTACAGCCTTCACTATAGTGTATTCTTCTCTGGGTACGGTATATTGATCGAAGGTATTACCGTCACATTTACTAAGAAACATACCGGTATACAAATGCAGTAGAAATGTGTGCATTGTGTTGTCTACCTGGGGGGTAAGGAAGGTGAGAGAGTTGGAACTCCCTGTTTATAAATATATGTACCAATTATACATGTAATAATAATAATAATGTAATGCTGGATTATAGGCAATGAACAGTTAGTTTCTTTACAGCTACAGTGTATACAACATGTGCATGAAGTGGTAAATTTCACTCTTCAGGCTAACCTTGAGTTTCCATACAGGTTTATTCATGTACAGTGTAGGCATCGCTTTGAAGATCGATCTGTCTCGTGACATACATATTGTACATCCACTTTGCTGATGTGCAGAGCATAAACCAGTATACAGAAATACATATCATTTCATAGAAAATGCTTGTTTTAAATAATATCAGGTATTTCTGCATCCATTTGTAATTATAAAATCAACTAAAATCTTAATGGAAATGTGGAAATAAATAAAATGCATCTCAGAAATGATTGGAGAAGTAATGCTGTTAATACAATTAAAACTGTGCAGAAGGATTAAGAGTCCTACATGTACATTGTATTTCATTTTGAAACTCAACCACAACCAGGATTTTCCTTATCCTGTGGATTTCCCAACTTGAGCATGACACTATAAACCTAATTCAGGACAGGATTTATTTGATTACATGTTGTTCTTCAAATTAGCAACAATATTTTGTTATCTTTTATTGCTACGTACTGTTGAAATGAATTCTTATCTCTGCAAACAATATACACAGGTTATACTTTGTGAAAAAGTTGAAGTGGCCAAATTTTAATGTAAAGCAGTGATTTAGAACCTCTCAATGTGTTGCCAATTAAAGAATTTTGAAGCTTATTTTTTTTATTTTTTTATTCTTGCCATTTGGTGCAATATGATCATACACTGTAGATCAAAAATGGATGCAGTACGTGTGTCCAGAAATATTTATCTTCTTTACTCATGCATCTAGTATACTTTTAAGGCTATGAATCAAAAGTTATTGAGCCAATTAAACCACAAACTATGGTATGCCTTTCACCCCGAAAGGGCTGAAAATGCGATAGTATTGGTTGAAATAAAGTAGACACTCTCACACTTGTTACATGCGTGAGCGCATGTATTATTCTATAGAACTTGGTGTAACTTGGTGTTTAAATAGGGTGTCTACTTTATTTCAAGCAATTTTACAAGTACATATCATCATTATCATGGCCAGTGATGTCCGCACAGCGCCATTGTCTGCGCATACGCATTAACAAAAAATTTCTAATAAAATAAAACATGCAACCAACGGCAACCCAAAATAATCCTCACATCTATTTTAGCGATATGTATTTCATCTGTTCAAAACACGAGTGAAATCGTGTACTACTAACTACTAATAAAAGTGGGTTCTTGTGTAGCGTTCATGTCTGTCAAATTTGACGCTCCTTGTGCTCCGCAATTATTACCTCTGCTTTAGCATATGGCTGCCATTATTGGGAAAATTCTAATTTTAGTAATTTTATTCTCAAGCCTTGAAATGCCATCTTGGCTCTTGCACATTAAAAAAAAAAAACTGTGCATAAACTGATGATGCACAGACATGTTAACCTTTGTTTTTTGCCATGTCAAATGGACACCGCCAAATTTTCTTGTGAAAATAACATCTCACAGGGTAATCAAATTTTGATGAGATATTAGGCACATCAGCAAAAGGGTATACATGTACAATGGCTAATTCTTGTCAATTTCGAGTGAAATGATAGAGGCACAGACATCCGACTCCCCTTCATACATAGATAAACTTTACATAACCCTTTCAACAACAAAATCAACATCATACTCATCATGCAGGCATCAGTCATACACCACATTGTTTAAAAGATTATATGAAAGTGCCTGAGATCAATTAATTTTAACAACATCCTGTTTTCTATTAAAGGGAATAAGTGATGAAAATTGAAAAGGAATATGTGGATAGTACATGCACGCGGTACCTACGGTAGATTGTATAGCTAGTAAGGCGGTAAGTATATAAACAAAAAAGTTTGAGTTTTGGTATTAATGTTAAAAAATGGTACTACATGTAGGTATTCTTTTTCATTTGGTTGTCATAAAGAAGAGATAGGCACAGTTCACTTTGTGGCGTCATGTACCAGGGAAAAAATTAATATTTATTTTTCGAAGGCTACTTTTCAAGCTTGCCTGCGTGAAAATAACATTCTAAAATTGGTTTTGCATTGAACATCTTGCAAATTTACAGGGGCTCTTTTCTGATTTTCGGGGGCTATTTGGGGCATTTCGGGGGCATTTTGGGGGCTAATTCGCCCCGAGCTCCCATGTATTTTTTCACTGTCATGTACACAGCTGGAGATGCAAGAACAAGACTTCCTAAACGAGCTGAGTGAGGACTTTACACCTGCCGGAAGAGATCTTCCCCCTCTTCGACACAACCAAGGGCGAAGCATTCACAAAAGCCACACTGTTACCCAGCTCTCTTCTTCTCCCTTCTCAAATATGTGATGATCTAAATACTGCAACACTAATTTTTATCTACAAGATTCATGTAAACCGGACCTCATCTCTTTCCTCTCAATAATTATGAATTGGCCTGCCTATAGACACATCTACTTGCAACATCCTGTTGCTGATCTCCGACAAAGCGGAGTGAGAACAAGAAGAAGAAGAAGAAGAATGGACTAAAGTCCTATTTATGTGTACAGTACAGTCTTTCATTTCCCCATAAAGGCCATCTGTCTAAAAGTGGCCATGTATTTGTCTCCCTCAAAAAAGAAATATGTTTTGTAGAACCTGTCTAGAAAGGCCACCTGTCTACTGTGGCCACTTCCTCTATTTCCCTTGGGTTACCTTGATAAACAGATTTGACATATATATAGACTCTAGACCTAGATCTAAATTGTGTTTGTACTTTGTAAGCCTCAAGACATTTCTGGATTTTCATTATTTGCAGCCGGATCACCTCAAAAAACCTCCAGTCATAGTCATCATGGTCATATAATAAGTTTGCTGATTATTCTGATATTTCTACCTCTACAACTTAAATGTTGCAATCTTTATTTGTTCTTCCATCTTTTTTTCTTTTTTCACAGCTTACAGGATGACTTCCTTTTGCGACAGCTTACACTTTTGGCTAATTCCCTTTCAATTGGAGTTCATTTATCAATCTATACTAGATCTACGGTAGACCCTATTTATGAGGACGATCCATGAATATAGAGTTCATTCAAAACAAGCCTCAAAATGTCATCTTATATTTCAAGCTTATTCATGTACATTGATCTCCATGTAGATCTAGATCTAAAATCTACAAAACCTTTTGGCTTTATCATGTTTATTATTATAGCCGTCTATTTCATGTCAAGCGATAGACTCTGCTTTGCATCCACAATTGAAGCTTAATAGCCTTAGAGCACCGACTTTACTTTACCTAGACATATTATGATTTCATTATATAACACATTGATTTTGCCTCATCTCACTTACTGTTGTATGATTTGGGGGAATACATTTAAAACACACTAAGTAGACTTTTTATTACTCAGAAAAAAGCAATAAGAACAGTTTGTAATGTACCATTTAATTACCATACAAGCAATTTATTTGTTGAATGTAAAACATTAAAGGTTTCTGACCTTGTACTTATGTATACTTATATCTTTATGTATCATTATCATACGAATGCCTTGCAAGATATTTTTAATGATCTTTTTAGCACAAATGCCTCCTATCACTCATATTTCACCCGTCAACACGCAGATCTTCATCAATTTCTTCCCAAAACTACAATTAGTCAAAATTCCTTACGCTGTAATGGAATTAAGTTATAGAATGACCTAGACAATGGTATTAAACTAAGTAAAACTCTTGATAAATTTAAAAAACTCTTGAAAAATGAAATGTTCTTGCAGTACAAAAACCACGCTCAATTAAAAAATGAATAACTTGCTCCCCTTGTTCTTTTTTTTTTTTTTTAATAATATTTTGTATATAAATGTTTTGTAATACTGCAAAGCACCAGCGGGGGGCGCATATAGTGACACAGTGTCGCTTGACGTCGTGTCCTGTGTGCATCCTTTGCTGGTGCTTTGCTGTAAATGTCTTATCCTCATATAGGTCTTTATAATCTTTTTTTCTTGTTTATATTTGTTATCCCGTTATTGTTGTTTTTGTTAATTTTCTCGATATATGTGTCATGGTTTGTGCCCCAATCACATTGTTTTCAAACTTCTCAGGGGCTCCTAACCCCATGTTTTTATATGTTCATGAATTATTATTGTACATGTATCTTGTTATGGTTGAATAAATAAATTGAAATTGAAATTGAAATTGACATGTCATTTTTGAGAAATGAAAAGTCAACATGAAAACATTTTATGATCTACATGTAGAATCTACTGGTACCATCATATTCATATTCATCAATTATATTTTCTTTTCTCAAAAATGCCATACTTACTTACTCTTACTCTTAGACTAGATTCTAGACCCCCAAATTCAATTGTTACGACTTTGGGCATGCATAATCTTTGGAATAACGTGATTAATATAAAACTTAAAAGCAACCATTACGGGTAAGTAGATCTGTCTAGATCTACAGCAATTTCAGCTTCAGCTTCATTATCCAAAACTCAATCAATCCGCATGTATGCACCGAGGCCGAGCGCGAGCTCACCGGTCGGAGCGCCCTGAGCGACGGAGTCGGACACCGGGCGGACTAAACCCGAAAAATAAAGTAACAAAGTATAGAGTCTGTATTTCCCTTTCAAGACTTCATAATATAATCACAAAAAGCTTACCAAAGTAATGATCTCGTTCGAAAGAATACTGTTTCCTTTACAAATTGAATGTTTCCTGATACAGCACCGGAATTATGTCCCACTCTACGGAATTCACATCGACAACATTCGCACTTTCACCGCAAGTTACGTTACTACATGGAAAAGCACTGAAAATATTGCCATTGACTGCATGCGCTGCATGACGTACTTTTACACACGTAAACATGTGTACTCGCTGCGCTGTAGTCGAGTCGAGTCATATGACGGCCAAGCCCCCGAGAACGGACCAATCATGTGCGAGAATTGGACCACACCGCCTGGCGCATCTACATGTAGTCTGAGTCGAAGTTTTATTTTTAGAAGTCAACTAAGTATACCGGTAGGTATAGCGCATAATTGGGGTAGAAAATATAGAATTGTCTTCTTCTTCTTCGGTCTTCTTGGAATCCTATTTGCACTTCCGAACCTAAAAGCGGGATGAGGGTTCTATTTTTTCCCCAATAGAACAAAGACAAAACAGCCAGTCTGGATAATTTCTCTTCTCTCTTTCTCTCACAACGCATCGTTTCAGTCTCTCATATGCATTCTTTTCTCTCTCTCTCACAGACTCACACACTCACAAATTGCAGTAATTCTACTCTTATTCTCTCATATTCCATTATGTTTCTCTCTCTCTATCACACATATTGCATTAATTCTCCTCTTATTCTCTCATATTTCATTATTTCTCTCCTATTCGGTTAAAACTAATTCATTTATTCTGTCTCTCACAATAGCTGAATTTGTATATCTAATAAGTTTAACATTTTTCTAACATGTAGATTAATCAATACATGTATATGATTCCCGGATACATATAAAACAAATTTAATACCAATGTTTCCTTTATTTGAGATCTTTGAGTCAGGATCTCACTTTTATTTGTGATCATTCCAACAATAAAGCATTCATCTAAGTATACTATTTATTAAAAACAATTTTTTGTTTAAAAAAGAAGAAAGAGTGTAAAGCCTGTTAAATATTGCAACAACAATAATAGAAAAAAAAACATACAAAAAATTAAGACATGTGTAAATTGAAATTAGAATTTTTAAAAGTAAACAGACAAGTAGACAAATGAAAAATAATTGAAGATATAAGTGTAAAAGCAAATTATGAAAGACAATACAATACTTCTAACGTTATATTCTATGAACATGATTTGTATATCTGTTATACATAAATATGAATCAAATATACTTATTCCACTGTGTGTTGAATCAGTCGAAATCATGCCTTGAACAAGAAATAATAAGAGAAGAACCCTGACATTGAGTGATTTCAAGTTGGGTGTTTAGGGCTGGTGTTAGTGTTTAAGAAACAATAACACTAGCCCTAAACACTGAAATAGAAATCAGCTGGTGTTAAGGCTTTGACCTCTGAATATCGTCAACTTCTGGTGGCTAGTATTACTGATTTTGCATATTGCCGTCTGCTGAACCGACCTTTTTGGCTGGTGTTAATATTTTACGTACAAATGTCCTATTCAGTAACACTAGCACATAGGGATTGAGCAACTGTTGATTTCCAGTTCGGTGTTAGTGTCAAGCTATCGATATTGATATCGGTATCAGGCTCTTAATTTCATGAGCAAATTTTCAGCCCGATTTAAGAGCTCTTGACTGCTCTAAACACTAACACTAACACCCAACTTGAAATCACTCTTCTTTTTATAGTATAATTTATGGGGGGAAAAGTGCTTGCAGTGTTGAATTTATGTTATAAAACTATGCAAATAGATCCGCTCTGAATAAACTGTGAGCATACTACCATACTTTGGTTCATATCTAAACATAAACTTACAAATGTCATTATTTAAACTGAACTCGTAGATAATTCTAAACTTTGCATAAATCCTATAACCAGCTCATATTAATTTATCATAAATTCTCTGTCTCATTGAGGCACAGGCACAATAAATAAACTCTATTTTATGACGTACATATTTAATCTTTGGCAATCCTATCAAATTCATGATTGAGTGTCTTACATTAATTGTAGAAAAACGAACATCAAAACTTTCAAATATAGAAGATCTATACAACAATATACATGTAAAATATTGGTATCATTAATATGGCATCTACATAAATTATGTGTGTCATATATACACATAAACTAAAATACAGTTTTTAACAGCTATCAAAAGAATTCAGGAACTAAGTGTTGCAAATAAATATATCTCTCTGGATTATACGATTATAAACGCTTCAAATGAAAAGAATATACAATGGAACATTGATATATTGTTATAACAATTTCAAGTACAATCTCGCTTCTTTGTGTTTAAATGTTTTTCAAACCTACTGAGCTATGATGGAGAACTCAAGTTCCATTTTTTATTTGTAGTTGTACCTTCCCCCCACCCAGGCAACAGAATCCTGGATTCGTCACTGTCCCTAGAATAATATACTTGTTTAAAGCCCCTCTGCACTAGTTTGGCCAGGAGGGATTAGACATCCCAGCTCTCAATTAACATAAGAAAAATGGGATCATGGGGGGACCAATGGTCACCGCTTAGGCATTGTTTGCTATATAGATGGCACAACTAGCTAAAAAGTAGTGCAGTGGGGCTTTAAGGAGGATGGAAGGAGGAGGAAGGAGGAGGAAGGATGGGGAGGAGGGGGAGGAGGGGGGGGGGGGAGGAGGGGGGGGAGGAGAGGAGGGAGAGAAAGAGGGGGGAGCAGGGACTAACCAACCAGGTTTTCTTGAAACAAAGTTTAATGTCTTGTTTTTTTTCTCTAAAATGCAGCTGAAATCCATTCACATATGAGTAAAGAAAATGACCATGACATCTGATTCACTATAGGGCACTATCCAAACTCTCTTCTTGCTCCTCTGAGTATCCATGGCAACTACCTCCATAATGTTTTCATCAGATGTAAGATGCTTCAATCAAACCTTAGCGCTCTATCTTCTTGATAATGAAGCAATCTGGAAATTTGAAACAAAGCACATACAAATAACAAATTAAATGTATCTATATATACAAATGTTCAAAGAGTAGCCAAGTTACAATACCAGTAGAAGTATATGCACATATAATCGCAGAAAAACGGTTACAGACTAAGCAAATCTTAAAGATATTCTTTCTGGAGTTCCTGGGGTCAATGCTTCACAGCCTGCACACATAGTGCTGGGTCAAGAAGCGGTATTTGATGGTGTACACATCTCACAAACTTTACACAGGTGTAGGTAACACAAGTAAAATGACTGATATAAATTACTGATTTCAGAAAGTATTGCATTTGCATTTGGAGGTTTTGCTGTGCACTGCATCACAATTCACTTGCACCTTTGTCAAATCTCAGTTCATTCACTAAATCTCATAAACAGATATAAGCGACCTGAAAGTAATCACAAGATATGTTGTTGACAGTGCTCTATACAGAGATGCCAAGTTGCCAACCTCTTGACACCAAAAAACAGACTTGAGTATCCTAAAAAAAAAATTTAAAAAAGATTTTGGAGAGAAAAAAAATAAATCAGATTTTCACGAAAACTCGACACTACATGTACCACTGGCGCGTTGGCCCTGGGCCAGTAAAATTTCAGAAAAATGTTAACCTGATAAGAACGGTCAAGTAAATGGTTTGTTTTTTCATTAAAATTTGTAAAGCACAGTTTTTATTGAGTGTGGGAAGGTTTACTTGTACATTTTTTATTCCGCGTTTTTTGTTTTTTGGGTTTAAAAAAAAAAAAAATCTCGTATTTTAAGAGGTGATATCGTATTATCGTATTTCACTCTTATTATCGTACTAAGTAAGATTTAATTGAACTGGTTTGCATCTCTGTCTATACATTAAAAGAAAAATAGGAGGGATTTAACCTAGATAAATGGTTCAGATATTATTAAGGCTCATATTTACTGCAAGGCCCGTATTCTACTAAAATTTTAACAAGAAATCTTGTTGGTGAACTTACTTCAGCATCCACAAGTTTTCTCCTGGTCATGAACATGGATGCTTTGTCCTTCTGACCTGCCTGGAGTGACTCTTTGGCCTGGGCTAGGAGGTTCGGTGACAGGGCTTGTAACCTTGAGACATAGGCTGTGGGTCAAAGGTCAAATGTCATAGTGAGGGTTGGTGAGTCAAGGTTGTGGACTGGGGAAGGGGGGGTGGGCATGGAATGGGGCATCTCTATTTTTCTCTTTTTCTTTCATTTTTGTTTACATTTCTATATTTAAAAGAAAAAACGTTTTGTGGGGATACATTTAGAGAGAAACCAGCTGAAAAATGACATGTACGTAAATAAGAAACAGGAATTCACATGTATATGGAGAAAAAGGCCATTCATATATGTATTGCAGCACATTGCACATTATTCGGTTCCATAATCAATTGAAACAGAGATGAGCATGATCATAATAGTCCTAATCACACTTCAAATCTCATTCTTTGCACCCATTCACATGTGGAATACAAATCATGAAATAGATTTCTTATCTCACACCCACTGAATAACTTGCATGCTCAAAGTGCACAGCAAAAAAAAAAAAACACCAAAAAATATACAATGCATGTGTTCGAGTGAAAGTTGAATTGCAATGAGAATCTCACAAACTGTTAATTTTGTTTACATACATGAAATATGCAGTTAACAACTTAATTTTTCATACCCTGTATAAATTTAATGGCTTTTGTGTTTTTTGTAAATCAAGAATGAAAGGTGGACTGGTTGGGTAAGGTCTTTGTTGAATACTTTAAATAAATTTCAATAAAATATAAAATGAGACAAATCAATTTTTTACAAACATTGCAAAACTGTGTGAGGTTATGAATAATTCAGCTGTTAACTGTAAATGGGGGATTATGATTATGATTCAAATCGTTTGATGAAACTAACTTAATTACTTTATGTGAAAGCCCCTTATACCATACCATGTCTAGCCTGTGATCCGCCTTCCTTCAGAAACGTCTGTAGCTTCTGTAATCTTTCTTGAAGGGCCTTGTAGCTCATGATAAACTCATTAGGGACCTGCTGCTTGTGCGCTTGCATGTCACCAATCTGGCATGATAAAGATATAAATGGTTCAGATATTAATGGTAAGGCTCATATTTACTGCAGGGCCCGTATTCTACTAAAATTTAAACCTCATGCGAGGCTTAGGCTTTTGTTCAAATTTACTTCAAAATCATGTTAAAACAAAGGAAGTTTAATAATCTAAATTTTCATTGGTTACACATGGGGAGAGTTTCACAAAGACTAACATTGACTTTAAGTTGGAATTATATATGGCAGGCCGGAGCCACTGTTTGCTCTTACTGTTATGATATTTAGATATTTTTTCCTTTAATAATGAATTATCACAAAATATAAATTCTATAGATTTGTGACCATGATTTGTACGTTCCTATAGTTAAGTCTAACTTAAAGTCGATCTTAGTCTTTGTGAAACACTCCCCAGCATCTGTATCACTACCATGGTGAACAAACAAGCATCAGTACATGTAACAGAAGCTGTCTTACATGCAAATGAAAGTTTATACAAAGAACAATTAAGCTAACTGACCTTTTTCTTCAGTGTTCCAATCTCCCATTTGAGTATTTCAACGCAATCTGTAGCCGATGTTCTAAGGGTACAATAGACAGAGATTTTCTGATATGAACAGGAAAACAATTAAGTACATGCATTCTGATTGGAAAGTGATTTTTTTTTTTTTTTTTTTTGGGGGGGGGGGGGGAGGGGACAAGGAATGTCTTCTTCTAAGGATATTGTTTACTTTTCTCCCAATGTCTGAGAGACAATGTTGCTATCATGGAGGTGGGTGGTGGGGTGGGGGGGGGGGGAGCCTCTCTTGGTGAATTGCCGTTTGGTCTACAAGCAGTTTGTCTACTACCTTATTGGTCTATTCCCATATGGTCTAGACCCAGCCTGTCTACTATCCACATGGTACATAGTAATCATTTCATCTACTTATTATTTAGGCTCATAGTCGTTAGGTCTAATCTCCAATAAGTTTACTTCCCATTTGGTCTATTGCTCATTTATTCTACTTTCAAGTCAGTTTAAGTCCCAGTTTGTCTAATGCCCATTTTGTTTTCTATCCATATGGTCTAATAATCATTTGATCATGAACAATCAAATTATCATGTGACGTTATTGATGGTCGACAAATTGGGCATTAAACAAATTTAGAATTACACTAACTAGTTATTCTAAGACTAAATGAACAATAGACCAAATGGAAAGTAGACTAATTGGAGATTAGATCATATGGATATTAAACCAAATTACTATTAGCCTAAATGGTCATTAGACCAATTGATAAGTAGACCAAATGATTATAAGGCCATGTGAACAGTAGACAGGCTGTTTCTTTCAGCACTTGGTTGATTTTGTATAAAAGGCCTGCAAAAATGTTTGTATTTAAATCCTGCTGTGCGACAGAGAGAGAGAGAGAGAGAGAGAGAGAGAGAAAGAGAAAATAAAAATGGGGAGGAGGGAAAGAGAGTAAAAGCAAGAGAGAGAGATATATATAAACAGGGAGAGAAGAAAAAAGGGAGGGAGAGAAGAAAAAGGGAGGGAGGGAGAGAAGAAAAAGGGAGGGAGGGAGGGAGAGAAGAGAGAGAGATCTAGAGAGGGACACACAAGAAGAATACAAAGATAGTGCAAAAGTATGAGAGTAGGTATGACAAACAGTACTAATAAATGTTTTATTTATCATGAAATCAACATTCGTGAAGAAAGTTCTGAAAGTAATGAGTTGTTGAAGGGGTCGGAAGGAACTCTTTAGATGCTCATTCATGTTAGATCCAATATTTCACATGACACCACACCCACTGATTAAAAAATGGGGCTGTTTCTTGATTTTGTTTTCTTTACCAAAGTCATACTTTATTCAACTTAATAATGCAAAAAGATACAGACATTCTAGTACTGAATATACAAATCAAAGGCAGTGACACAAGATATATGATTAAATAATTGTAAGTTTAAAATGATAAATAAATATATATTAACAATGGTTTATACAATGTATATATTTCCAAACATGTAACTTTACAAACTATTTTGTTGTTAATTTATGCATAGTCAACGTAAACCAAAATACGATTCTTAATTCTATCTTCTTTTGCCACAAACAACCATTTTTTGGTGTCATCCTACTCCTGTATCTGTGAAATCTTTTCTTTAATTCCTAAATTCCTTTAAATCTATTTTCAACTAAAATACATGTATACCTCTCTCAATGACTAAAAATACTACAATTCATGTACATGTATAATTTTTATTTGCACAAAAACTGATGAATTTCTATTTGCTAGGAATCTGGAAAATTATAACACAGGAGACATTTTCTATGAACCAATGATTTTTTTGTTTAAACAAATGCACACATCAACAGTACTAGCAACAACCAAATTCACTCGCGATATAAAGACAACAATTTTCATAACATGTTGAGATATTAAAAATCATTGTTTTTCCATCAATTCTCCCATTATTTCAATTTTTCGACCATTTATATTATTTCCAGAGACTTTTTATTTGAATAATGTAGCAGTTAGAAAAAAACTATTATCATTGTCAATCTGGAGAACAATAAGTGATCAATTTAGCCCTTAAAATAAATCCTGACCTAAAAAGGGTTAATACATGTACGTATATAGATGGGATCTCTATCTACACATGTTTTATCAAGATATTCCTTGTTACATATTGAAGTCCATTAACTCTAAACCTGCCATCTTCAAAACTGAATCTTGCTTTTCTTTAATGTCCACATCATTTACAATGTAAAATTATTTCAACTCAAAAGATAAATACAAATAAAATTTCTGATTGAAAGACAAATATTTTCCTTCCTGATTAAAATTTAATTTTGTTTTGTTTTTGTAATTGTAGCAGCTGCAATGTCAATGATGATGTATGCAAACTCTCATTAAAGCTAGGTGATCTCGCATACTTTGGAATCTTTCTTTCTGTGTAAACATATAGGGACATTACAGGGAACAAAAAAACACGAGCAAAAACTCAAATTACACTCAAGATACTTTGTGTCTGTTGTATTGTTTTTATATTGTAAAAGCACAGCACACCCAATAACATTATCCCATTTCAGGCAACTCTTTGGAATGAAATGACTAGTAAAACTATCAAAAGACCTTGTCTGGCCAAATAACAAACATGTTTAACCTTTTACATAGGATTCACATGTACAGTAAAACCTGTCTTACTCTCTATAAAGGCTGTCTGTCTATAGTGGTCAGATTTTTTGTCTCCCGAGAGAGAGATGGCTACAATGGCTACTTTTTCTGTTTCCCTTCGGTGGCCTTTATAGACAGGTTTGACTGTACATGTACATGTACATGTATGTCTTGCACACAGCAAACCTGTGGTCCCATCAAGAAATACCCCCTAGTCTCTCTGAGATTTTCAAGATATCTCAATTATGTATTTTCAGATGGTCATTCCCCCCCCCCCCTAAACTTTTCTCAATTCATTTGAAAAATCATGAAGATTGGCATCTCTGCTTATACGGCCTTTTAATATGTTTCAATGAGAAAGAAAATTTGGAGGAAACAAATATATATGCTCTTTGTAGACATGTGATCTTTCTATGCAGTTGATCGCTAAAGCAGTTTTTTTTCCTCTGTACATGTAATGCAATGCCAGCTTGTTTATATATTTCCTGGATTGGTTCAAGGAAGAGATAAAATAGAAATAAGAAAGAAAGCTTACCTTTGTATGCTTCCAGACGAGGATGATTTTGATGGAGATGTCTTCTGCATGCACATGAAACAACAAACAAAAATATTGGAGAAAATTGTCAAAATTTTGAGAGAATTCATGTGGGATTTCAGAAATGATATTTCTTTCTAATTGAGGTCCTGAAAGATAACATGAATAGTAATAAAACAATAATATTGATTTAATTGAATATGGACTCAGGTCATGATCAGGCCAGTGATAGTGGATTACATTCTGGTGGGCTGGGTGAGGGGAGTGGTTGATGGTCAGTTCAGGGGGTGGGTAGGTATTCTAAGGAGGTAGGTAATCATTATAATTATTATCAAGTATTTGGCGTCACCTGTGCCTGGGGAGGCAAAAAGGGAACAGAATTTTCAGGAAATATTTTTTTAAATATTTTTTTAAAATCATATTTTATTGAGCAAAAATCGTACTGTCGTATTTACTTCTTACATTTTTTACAAAATACGATAAAATCATACTGGTTGACAGCTGTGCTGTAGTACAATAATTTGGGTTAATTTTTAATTTTTTTACCAACAAATTCCAAACTGAAAATGAAATTTACCTTAGAAGCTGGAGCTGGAGGACTGGAAATCTGGGTGTGAAATGTAAATCAAAATAAAAAACAAAATCATAAGTAACTGCTTAAATACTAGTTGTATACTGTTTATAATTAGGCCTAAAATAAAACTTGTTGTATTGCCCTTTAGGTTCCAAAACATGGGTCGGTCGGTCGGAATTTTTTTATAATTTTTATTTACTTTTTTTTTTGTCGCCCACTTTGGACCGATATTTTTTCATATTTGAATGGGTTTTTTTTCCCCGCCCTCTTTTAGCCAATATTTCTCAGTGTTTAATACATGTGTTTCGGCGTCATCATTCATTGATATCTTTTTCACCTCTTAATTATCCATGATCTGCATGAGTGAGAATTTTTGAATAATTTGATTGTATGCATTTAAACCCATTTAAACAAACAAAACAAAAAACTTTTTGAAAATGCCGACCGTAGATTTTCAGATTTTTGGGTCGGTCGCAAAGGGCAATACAACAAGTTTTTATTTTTAGGCCTTATAGTGAATCTTAAATGAGCCCACACAATGACCAATCACTGCAAAGTTTGACAATGGCAATGAAAAGCTATCTATCTTCATGAAATCAACATTTTTAATGTCTACTTTGGTCATTACCCGAAGAATAGTACGTTTAAATAGTAGCTTACAAAACTAATAACTTGACGCAACAGCATCTTTGTCACATACCTTTTGTTTTCTATGAACACTGTCGATGATAAGCCATTTCTCCTTCACAAAATCTTCCTTCAACCCCTGACAGGGGGTGGTGAAGGCGAACTTTGACCTCTATCTTTCCTCCGATCTCTCTCCTTCCATCCATCAGCTTGCATTTTGAAGAGAAAGAAAAAAATATAACTTTAGATGAAGCTGTGAAATTTATTTTTTTCACAGTTGTTCATGTAAATGGCAGGAGTATAGAAAAGGATGCTGTCCTTTTTGTCAAATTGTTGAATAATGAACATTTCAAGAAAGCTGTTTGCTTCATGTTTTCTGCAACCACCAGCATCACCACCACAACCATTGAATACAGTACTACTAATACTAGTGCTACTACCTACTTCTGCTGCTACTGCTACTACTAATGCCTATTACTACTACCACCACTACCACGGCCACCACCATCACCACTTCCGTCGCGGAAAACGCATGCAATTTTACTTTGAGTTGCAGATGAAGGCGCCCGATTTAATAATAATAATAACAGTAAAACAATGCTGTTTTAAAAACCAAAGATGGCAGAATAATCCATTTTCCTCCAAGTCCAAACATAAATCCGGACATTTGGTGAGTTTGACAGTGCTCGAGTTGGGAAACATTTTTACTGACGGCACCATGCCAGTGGCCGCCGCTCTCTCTGGCAAGGGTAAGCGTCGGCCTAGACTTTTTTTGTTTGCGGCCAAATATTCGAGTACGAAAAATCGTATTTGAGTAGTTGTCAACAGTGCGGGTACTCGGCCTACTACCTACTATCCACACATTTGATAATTACTATGTCCTCTTGATCATTTCCAAACTCGGATGCTTACCGGTACTGATTCGTGCAGGTTCACATTTGTTCTCTAGTTCGGCAAGTTTGAGGCTGGCTGTTCCTAGCGTCTTATGACCTCGTAATAAGCCTCTGAAAGAATGAAAGAAAGAAGGAGTAAAAGAACACATCATTTGTGGTTGATGGAAGAGCGAAAGTGCCTTCAAAGTGCTAACATATGGAATATTGATGTAGCAATTCATTTACTACACACTTAATCGAGTTTGAGGGTTCAAATTAGTTGAAAGATGCTCAACTTCCTCCTTTCTATCTCACTGACTGCCTCTCTCCATTTCTGTCTAACATCTCTCTCTTCCACCCTCCCCCCCCCCCCCCAACCACACTCTCTCCCGCTCCCTCTCTCTCTCTCTTAAGTAAACAAAGCACATACTAAATACTAAATTATCTTCCCTCTACTCTGCTTCCACTATCCATTTCTCTCTCTTTCTCTCTCTCTCTTAAGTAAACAAAGCACATACTAAATACTAAATTATCTTCCCTCTACTCTGCTTCCACTATCCATTTCTCTCTCCCTCTATCCCAAGTACATGTATAAACTCTCACTGTCTAGAACAATCAGTTATTTACTAACCTGCTGTAGATTATTTCAAGCTTGAGCCCCTTCCTTTTGATGGCTTAATTATAAGCCTTTAATAGCTTTTTTTTCTCTCTCTCTCTCTCTTTTTCTCCCCCTCCAGTCTCTCTCTCTTAAAGGGATCCGGTAACTTTGTCTCAGATTCTGAAACAAAATCCGGGATTTAGCTCATGCTGCTATGATAATTATGAATCTTTAAGTCAGTCAGGAACTCCATGACTTTTACAAGCCGATCGCCTGTCTGATTATCAAGATATTTATGATTGAAATTACAAATTTTGAAAACCGTTCGCCGGACGGTTTTCATAACACTACAGTCTATTGGGAAAACGAGTATGGTAAAACCGGTCACTCAAAGATTTTTACTTTTTTGAGGCACTTCTTGATCATTTTGAAGCGCGATTTTTTAGGGCTTCAATATTACACCATACCACAGACACTGATAACATGTAGGGCCGTGTATCTCAGATTTAACAATGTTAAACGATCCCTTTAAGTAAATAACGTACATACTAAATACTAAATTATCTTCCCTCTACTCTGCCTCCGCTTTCTCTTTCTCCCTCTTTCTCTCTCACATAACATAAACACTGTCATTGTCTAGAACAATCAAATTAGATACTAACTTGCTGTAGATGATTTCAAGTTTGACCGCCTTCCTTTTGATGGCCGAGTTGAAAGTCCTGGAGCTGCGGTTGATTTCCACGATGTAGCTGGAGTTGTACTGGGGATTATCGGCTCCTTTCGCCCATCCTGTTTTATGGGTCTGAGGCTCGTCCTGGCCGGATCGACAAAATAAAGAAATAAAAGCTATCAGGATAAATGTAAGGTTGGAAAAAAGCATCATGACACTGTAGAGGTGTCGTAGTTGAACAGTTTAAAGGTACTACATGTATGTCCCATTTGCAAGCCAAAAAAATGAAAAGGTTACATTCCAACAGCATTTGAATGACGAAGACTAATTTAGAACTTCCCCCAAAACAAAAGGGCTCCAAAATGGCTTTTAGAGGGAAAATAACGACCATTAGTTGTCAAATCGACAAGTAATAGTCAGATTTTCGTACGTTTTGTGCTGCACAAAGATTCATTCAGTTTAATTTTGGCCATTTCAAGTAGTAGGTTATTGATGTAGACAAATACTCATGTACCTGTTACCAGCTCATTTTATGTATGTTTATTACCAAAGAAAAAAAAAAGATGTCAGTCAGTCACTCAATAGTGTCTGACAGTGAAGTCCAGAAGGTACAGATGTAAACAGGTTTCCTTGCATAATTTGAATACTAGGACACTGCTAATGTTTGAATTCCACAGATAGGACATACATGTACATGACATCTTCATAATTCTTTAAGGATATGATCGCTATGCAAGCATCCACCTTTATCTTTATTTTGGGGGTGGTGGGGTACGTTTTTTGAAGTTCAGAACACCAAAAAAGGTTTTATTTGAATCTGTATTTTTCATTACATAATCACTCAAGATGATCTCTGAGTAATGTAAAGCAAGCACACCTGACTGGCATTAAGTACTTAAAGACTTCGGTGGAAAGCGCTTTATAAGCACCGTTTTAGGATTATTATTATTATTATAACTTACCGACGGATAAGGGAATTCTGCTTTTATGTAGGTGTCTATGTCCTTTGAATCTTTTTCTAAAAATGAAATAACAAAATAGAATCAGCATCATAATAACTTGGAATTTCCTGTTTCTCAGTCATCTATTAAATTTAGACTTGAATTCAAATAAGTTCAGCCAGAGAATAATAAACAATACTGCATCAATGTAGAAGATTGATGCAGTATTGTTATTATTCTCTGGCTGAACTTATTTGAAATCAAGTTGATCTGAAAAGTCTTAGAAGTGATGGGTCATAGATTAATGACAATCTATGAATGGCATTATTATTTTGAAGCATGATTAAATAACAAATACATGTAACAGGAAGAAGACATGCAGGTTCTGGGGGGGCGTTTGACAAAACTTGTGTAACTGGTTCGTCTATTACCCAATTGGTCTATATGGTCTACACCCAGCCCGTCTACTATCCACATGGTCTAATTATCATTTGGTCTACTTACCATTTGGTCTAATGACCATGTAAGCTAATAGTCATTTGGTCTAATTTCCATTTGGTCTAATCTCCAATAAGTCTACTACCAATTCAGTCAATCGCCCATTTGGTCTAATTTTCAGTCGATCTAATTCCTAGTCTGTTTAGTACCCATAAATCTGGATCATTTAATTTCTCTCTTACCATTAGGACAGTGAAGCTGCAATCCCTGCACAATGGTTATCTCTGCCCTCATTCTCTTTGACATCTGGACAAAGTCTGTTTGGCAGAAAATAACAACAAAAATAATAAATTGATCGGTATCAAAGAAATGATACTCTCAAATGCTGTTACGACACAATGATGCAATTTTGTGTACCTTGCACAGTACTTTTCATTGAAATCTGTATTATGAGAGCCTTAATAGTTAAAAGACCACCTGGAAATAGAGACCATTTTTGTAACCTCATTTGAACCACATTATAATAATATAATAATAATAATAGCCTAATAGTCCACTCCAAATTTTATTAAACCGAAACGGAAATTCTTTTTGCCCAATCGATCGTGAGCCCGGCAGCCACTGAGCAGCGCCAGATCGACGTTGCTCTATCCCTTATTGTTGAACGCCAAACAAGGTAGCAACAACTCCCATCTTTTAACGTCTTTTGGTATGACGCGGCCGGGGTTTTGAACCCACGACCTGTATTAAGCTTACTGGGTAGAGGCAACGACCAGGGGAGTGTTTCACAAAGACTAAGATTGACTTTAAGTTGGACTTAACTATGGCAGGCCATTCATGCCACTGGTTGCTCTCACCCTTATGATCTTTAGATAATATTTTTTCATTCAATAATGAATGATAAAAAAATGTAAATTCTGAAGACTTGTGACCATGATTTATACGTCCCTTGAGAGACCAATGCCAGTAAATGGTGAGAGCAAACAGTGGCATGAACAGCCTGCTATAGTTAGGTCCGACTTAAAGTCGACCTTAGTCTTTGTGAAACAATTCCCATGTCTAATAAAGGGTTATGACTGATCCAAATCAAATGCAACTCCTCCAGTCAATCGTAAGTTTGCAGTCTCCTATCTCTTATGTACATAGCTGCGACTAATATCAAGTGTTTATAAGATGGGCTCAAGATCATACAAAAACTTTGAATACATAGATAAATAATTAAATAATGCTATTAACTTGTTGACTACTGAATTTTCTCAATTCCATAGAGTTAACACAGGTACCCTCCAGTTCACGTAGCCAAAGGATTAAGTATATAAATTATGAAATATTCTCTAGACTGACCTGACAGAGGGCAGTGTTCTCTGCTCATAATGGTGCCTGGGTATGGCTTCCCCTCTAGACTGCTTGGAGATCAACAAGTCGAGATCCTGTTGACATGAGTCCTGAAATTCTTGAAACCTGTCCGCAACAAAAGCAAAAATAGTCTTGATAATATAACCATTGGCATTCATAAAGAAAAAATACCCATTCCAGTTGTAATCATACTGAATCAATCTAACTAATATCTTGTCATACTTTCCATGTCAATAACTTAGTCCAGGGTCATAAGATAAAGAAATAATAATAATAATCTGGATTTATATAGCGCTTAATACAACATACCATCTCAAAGCGGGTCACAGATATTATTACCACAGTCATCGGATTCATTCACGCACAATGTGCACCATTTCCACTCCCTGGGGAGTATTCCAACCATAAGGGCAGCATGAGCACATGCGGCAATTACTTTCAAAAACCCTTTCTGCATCCTACCAGGTCCCCATTTCTCTCCTTGGTAAAGAGTGGCAAATGTAGATTAATGCCTCGCCAAAGGACATTAGTGCCATGTCATCAAATGCACGACCTTTGAATTTCCTAAAGTTACATGAACATGTAACCTAAATTGCTTGTATTTTAATTTGTTTACATGGTCTCATTAAAATATGATGCAGAAATAAAAGAGTGAAGCCAAATAGTAAAAACAAGGCCCTGTTTCACAAAACTTGTTATCACTAACAAATGCTAAATTTCTGTGACAAATTTGCTCTCAGCCAATCAAATGCCATGATTTCAGTAGCTTATAACAGTTATTGTACCCTGTTATTGATAACAAGTTTTATGAAACAGGGCCCTGAACAGTACCACATATGAGTTACCTCTTTTCTGATTTGATGTTTCCCAGTTTTCCATACACCTTGGCGTTCTCTTCACATACCTGTGGACGAGAAAATATAATTAATTAATTTCAAACGCATGCTACGGACACTGCACGTACAGTCAAACCTGCTTTTAGTGACCACCTGTATAGAAAGACCACCTTTCTATAAAGACCACAATTTTTGTTTCCCTTGAAAAATCGATCTCTCACTGAAACCTGTAGTAAAGGACCTGCACATAAAGACCACTTTTCATGTTTCCCTTAATATTCTACTTCTCTGTTCCTTGTTTCTGAAATTGCGTTATGTATCCCCCTCTTCTCTCCCTCTTTCTCATTCTCTCTCTCCCTCTCTAAATAGCTTTGAGCCTTCAATCTCACCTTTTACAAAGCATATGTAAACTTTACCCTAACTTTCTCTTTCTCTATCTTTATGGTATTCTCTCTCATTCATTCTCATTCTTCCTCCCCTTCCCCTAAACTTCCCTTTCTTTTCTTTCAATTCCCCGTTCCCCTTCTCTTTCTCTCACCATCCCTCTCTCTCCCCAAATTTAATACTAATTATCACAGCACTAAAACCTGAAGGATGCATTAATCTCAAATCTTTAAGTATTTCCCTTGCCCCTTCTCTTTCTCTCTCCCCAAATTCAATACTCATCACTTCACTTAAAACTGAAGAATGCATTCATCTCAACTCTGAAAGAAATCGCTCACAAACCTCAATTTGTTTTTGCAGGGTGGCAATCAACCTCGTGTACACCTCCTGAGCGTTGCCATCGGCAACCGTCTCAAAGCCTTCTTCTGGCTCCGGTGATGTCGGAGGGGAGACGGCAACAGGCTCCTTTCGAGGAACCTTAGGTATCTATTGGAAATACATGATAAGATAGCATGACAGACTTACAACAACAACAACGAATTTGAATTTTTAGAAGTCTAAATAAAGAGGGGGTGGGGGGTACCATGAAAGCTCCAAAAAGATCCTTTTGAGGAACCTTAGGTAGCTATTGAAAATACATGATGAGATAACTTGACAGACTTACAACAACAACAAGATCTACTTCAGGAAGGGATCGTGTAAAAACATAACAATAATTACAATTAAATGTATGACGTATAATAAATACATTTCTGTAGAGAAATGAGCAATCCATGATATATTTATTGAAGAACAGAGGAACTCTCCTCCCAGGTGTAAATGGGTACCTGTCATTTGCTGGGGTAATAATAATTAGAGGGCCCTCAGGAAGAACAGCATTGAAGCTGATGAGGCTTCCCTGGGTAAACAAAATTATTATTATCATTATTATAAGGGTTTATAAAACTTGATATCAATAACAAGTTACAAGCTACTGTTATAAGCTACTGAAATCAGGGCATCTGATTGGCTGAGAGCAAATTTGTCATAGAAATTTAGCATTTGTTATAGATAAAAAGTTTTATGAAACGGGCCCAAGAACAGAGGAAATGGGAGAGATCCTAGAAAGTTATGACATGGAGTTGCAAATTTGTGGATGATCGATTACAACTTTGAAATTTCATAATTCTCTTGAATTTTTATTAAAGCAAGACTTGTTCACTTACTGAGTCGAGATTGACAGGCAGGCCTCCTTCAGCAGCACTTAGCATGTGCTCGATCTCCTGATAAGGAAATTACAAAAAAAAAAATTCTGTGTTCAGAAGGGTGGTGCATTTGATGGATATAATTGAGGCAAAATTGATAATGATGATGATGATGAAAGTGATAAATAAACATAAATGAAATTTTGGAATGGTCAGGGGGACAATGACGATGATGGTGGTGGTGGTGGTGGTGATGATGATGATGATGATGATGGTGGTGGTGGTGGTGGTGGTGGTGGTGAAGGTGGTGGTGAAGGTGGGCGTGGTGGTAGTGGTGGTGGTGGTGGTGGTGGTGGTGGTGGTGGTGGTGGTGGTGGTGGTGGTGATGATGATGGTGGTGGTGGTGGTGGTGATGATGATGATGATGATGGTGATGCTGAAGACAATGATGATGGTGATAATGATGAAGGTTGAGATGATTAAAATCTAAAAGATGAGGATGACGACGGTGATCATAATAACGATGATGATAATGGTGATTCAAAGGATGATAATCATGATGATGGTGATCAAGATGATGATAGGGAAGAGGATGAGAAGGATGATGATGATAATGACTATATGTTGGTGGTTGTCAGCACCAATGGGACCTTGTGCTAACAAATAAGAATGAACTGGACAATATATATATATATATATATAAGAAATTGCACAACACATTTCATCACCATTATTGTCAATAAATCCACCAAGAATTTGAAAAGCAATGATTTGATGAAATACCTTAGCAATCTTGAGTAACCTCTTAGCCTCATAGATATCTCCACTCCTCTTGGATTCCAGGGCCAGCCTCCTGAACTGTGTTATCCTGTCCTTCAAGACGACGATGTTCCGCTGGTACATGTTCTCTTTAGCTGCAAACAAGCAAATGAAAAGTAGATGTTAGATGACTTAGGGTGGTATTCTTGAAAGCGGACTAACTTTAGTCCATTGTTTAATCCACCGACTAAGTATGGAATGCCAAGTATTCATATGAATATGTTTTTGAATAATTTAATCTTATTAATCATAATAATAAATTAATAATCGTATTAAAGAAGTATAGTGAAACCTGTCTTAAAAGACCACCCAAGGGAGACAAGAAAAGTGGTCTTCATAGGCAAGTGTTATTTAAGTACAGGTTCCTTTAGTACATGTTTCAACGAGAAACCATTTTTAAGGGAAACAAACAATTTGGTGTTTGTAGACAGGTGGTCTTTCTATACAGGTGGTCACTAAAGCAAGTTGGACTATATTATTATTATTAATAGTAGAGTAATGGTAGTAGTGTCATTATTATTTGACATCACCTTTTCCTGGGAGGAGAAAAGTGAACTGAATCACTGTAACCCTGGTCTCTCCTCCCAAAATAACTTTTTAGGATGTACTTTCACTAGATGAGTGCACTCGCAAAAATGAATTATTTGTATAATAACCCTTTTGAGACAGTCATTACATATTTTGTGGGTAAGTACATGTAAGCAAAAAGTTTTCAAGATAGTCGAAAGGGGAACAAATATGCACAAACTATGTCCATTTTTTTTTCATGACCATATTACTGTAAATGCCAGGAATTCTAAATATGAAAATAAGCATTAAAATCATTGGTTTTCAATCAGTTTTCAATCAAAATTGGCAATTTCATTAACTTTTCAAGAAATTCCCTACCCATGTATAGTGTTTTCAGAGACATTATTTTATAAGAACAATGCAGCAATAAACAAAAATTTTTATTGTAGCCAATTTGAAGAACAGCATGTGATCAATTTAGCCTTTAAAATAATGCCTAATCACCTGACATCTGCCTCGTTGGTGCTGGAGGCCTTGAGGGAGCGGGCCGGGACGCTTGAGGGGCACTAGACCCCGCCGCAGCCGTTACTACTGGGGCAGCTGCAGGGGGTGCTGCTGGGGCAACGGCTTGGGCTACTGGTGGGGCAGGCTGGCCACCAGATTGAGAAGGGAAGGGAGGGAACTCTGGAAGGCTGGGCAGCTCAGAGAGATCGAATGGCTTGCCCAACTTCTGTTTCCTCATGGTGTCCTCATATTGCTGTGTGATGTGAAAGGAAATTGTCGTAATTTAACAGCAGAGTTTAGCATCTTATTCAAAACTGAAATCACAAAATATAGTACCTGTCTGCCAAGAGCAGAATAGAGTAAATGTATTTTTGAAATGCACAAACCCAAATAAAAACTGCATATGAGGGCAAATTCATGGGTTATATAGATTACCCTTTCAAAAATTTACCTGGCAATACATGAAAAGGCACAAATAACAGGTTTCCCATAAATTGACAGTTTTTAGATTACGGTAATAGGATATCCCAGAGTAGTGTATATTCTGCCAATGTATTCAAGCCTTTTCATCAGAAACATATACCTACATTTTTTTAAATAAAAATTTATTGAAAACAAAAATACCATGACCGTGATGATAATTTGTAGGAGAAAAGCCAATAAATTTTTAGCTTTTACAAACCTCCACGATGCGAGAAATCCTCAAATTTGAAGGAAGAGAAAAGCCAATCAATTTTAGCTTTTACACACCCTGACAATGCGGGCGATCCTCCAAATTGATGGAGGAGAAAAACCAATATATTGTAGCTTTTACAAACCTAGAAAATGCAGGCAATCCTCTAATTTGAAGGAGTACATGTATATAGAAAAGCCAATCAATTTTGAGCTTTTACAAACCTTGACGATGCGTCCAATCCTGCGAGCCTTGGAGTCGTTATTCTCTTCCTTTGCCTTGTCCGCCATGCTCTTATACTTCTCTCGTCTCTGAAGCATAGCCTCAAGGTCCGTCTTGGGACTGGGATACCCCTGGTCGGAGCTTGACGATGGACCTGGACCAGGAGCTGAAGGAGCTGAGGGTGCAGGAGCTCGAGTCAGATGTGGAGCTGGAGGTTGTTGCTTAGGAGCTGCTGCTGCTGACGAGGATTACAAAGAATCAATTAGTTGATACTTGATGATCATAAAAGCATGGGGAATGTCAGAAAGAAAAATGCAAGGATAAGTTCTTCCCTACATAAGTAATGTCAACAAATATATTCGTCTTGGGACTGGGATACTGGGATACTCCTGGTCTTTATAATCTTTATAATCCATTAACAGGTTCTCAGAATATCATGATTTCAATTTTTTTCCATATACATGTATGACCCTTTGATCTTTTACCTAATGACCCTAAAGAGTAATCCATCCGCCGGTTCTTTTGACAATGCGTTTACAAGCTATTTTTGCATACATAATGAGCCCTGTGACCTTTGACCTCGTGACCCCAAAATCTGATCAATTCATTGGCTCTGCAAGATACATACATGGCCTAAGTTTGGCAGGAATCCATCTATACGTTCTTGAGATAACGCGATCACGAGAACAGGGCGTAGAGACATACGGACAGCCCAAAAACATAATGCCTCCAGCTACTTTGTAGCAGAGGCATAAAAAGAGAAAGCTCACAAAGTCTTTTTCATTTTTACCAGAACTCAACCCTTTCTAAATCAAAATAATATAAATTACGTTTGATGAATGTTACCTGGTTGTGATGGAGGACCAGGCATCCCACTGAGGTCAACCTGCTGACCCGCTTCCAGTGCATTGATAACTGCATCAAATTGCTGTAGAAAAGAAATGAAAAGAATGAAATGTCCTAAGATTAGCTACGTCAAGACTGGCATTTAGCAACTGCCCAGAGGTACCATGAGAAAATTCCCTGATTCCACCGATTGGATTTCAAGAGTCCAGGATCTTAATTTGAACCAAAATGTACATGTATATACGGTTTGAAACTTCTTATAACAACTACCATAGTACAACCAAAATGTGTTTGGGGCAAATGAAATTTCCTGATCTTTCCCTAATTTCAGTGATTTTTCTCAAATTATTTAACTATTTCATGACTGGAAAAAACAGGAAATCCTTTTCCAAATTTTCCATGATTTCTACTACAGCTGGAAATCCCCTGTACCTCAACTGTACGTACGATAAATGATGAACAACTAAATAGTTACGTGTACACTCTATTTTGGGGCTCAAAAATATTGTTTCATATATATTCAAAGCAGTATTCTTGAAATGAATGAAATTAAACAGTAAGATCTTCGCTTGCTGTTCAATACTGTTTTCAGTTTCAGGGAGAAAAATTTAGCCAAAAATCTATTTATTTATTATTTTATTTGGCACTTTCAAGAAATATAATAATTTGACAATATAATCAAGGTGATAAAAAAATTAGAAAGACAAAACTTATACAAATATGAATTTTTGTAGCAATATTCTGAGTGCAAAAGATGGCGGCCAAAGAAGAGGAGAACAAACTTAATCATGCTGCTTATAAGTGTCGGCTTGCATGGTGATGTAGATATACAGTAGGTTTGCGGTTGCACCATGTGTGAGAGAGAGAGAGAGGTTTGAGGAGTCCTGAAAAGGACTGTTTTAATCATTGTAACCTTAATCATTGTAACCGTAAAGGTCCCTCCGCCCAAACAACTGATGCACTCAGAAGACAGAAGACAAAATATAGCAAGAAGTTAGAAAACACTACAAATAATTATTTCAGCCCTCACCTTGGCAACCTTGAGATGTTCGGAAGCAGTCTTTATGTCACCTGACCTCTTGGCAAGGAGGGCGGCCATCTTGTATTGATCTCTCTTCACACTCAATAACTTCACCTGATCAGAATCTGGTCACAAAATATAAGAATGCTGACATTAAATAACTATTTTAATTTATATGAAGTATAGTATATTTTTTGTGATTACTCTGTTTATTGTAAGCACCTTGAGCGCCCTCTCTGGGTGGATAAGTTGCACGTTATAAATGTCTGCATTGTTCTAATGACTTTCATGAGCACCTATCCAGTATTCACCTCTACGCATTTTACAAATTTGGTACAAATGACTTTCGTCTGCTCATGTTCAGACTGTATCTTTGAACGGTTTGTCCTATATGCTTTCACTATCTGGCCTATGTACTTATTTAAACAACAGAACAATATGACATCACATCCGTTTATGCAATACTTTAATTCATGGCTAACAAGAAAGATATCACACTAACCCCTTCCCATATCAACTTAACCTGTACCTTTGCTTTGCACAGGATCTGGTTGCTCATCCATTGCTGGGGGAGAGGTTGGCTGTGTCACTGCTGGTGCCCGAGGTGCAGGCACTGGTTGCTGCTGCTGGGGAGGAGGTTGTTCATCAGCTGCTGGCTTAGGTACGAAGACCTCAGGGGGAATCTCCCCCATATCAACGGGTTTACCCAGTTTGACCTTCCTCAGCATATCTGTCAAGGTCTTCAAAGGTTTGAAAAGAAAAAAAAAGTGATCATGAATTCCCTCATTTTAATAATAAAAGGTTTAATGCAGGATCCAGTTCCATTTGACAATGGGTTAATAAAAAGTATGAATGAAACTTATTCCTACCGTGTACCCATTTAAAGTTCACTTGGGTTAAGAGAAGCAAGCAATATCACTGTTATTGTTTTTAAAAAGTAGAATAACACTTGAAAAATTGAACTTAAAATGTAGATGAATGTCTTGCCAAAGGATGCCCTTGTGGATTTGCAGTACTTAGTAAGACTGAAATTTCCTCACAATCATATGTATTTCATTTTTTTAAATCAGTTTTTTTTCTTCTCAGTTTCCAGGGACTTTATTCTGAAAACTATTTCATCTTTTAAGTTTGGTAAATGATGTTAATTGTCGTAACAAACTGAAATTGTGTTGAATAGATTCTAACCCTTGGAACTTGTACTACTGCCTCTCTTAACTACACGTGTACACAGCCAGCTTTGCGCAGAAGTTACACTGTAGAGAAATTCTGAATGTTTTGACAATTAACATACTTTCACTATTAAACACACAAAAGACAACACACATGTATTTTTCAGAAAACCATCCCAGAGTGCTTTTGCAAGCTTTCCACAGCTAAATAGCTCACTACCCCTCTGTATTGCTCTCACTGGAACTATATATCACGGGGAGCGTTTCACAAAGACTAAGATCAGCTTTAAGTTGGACTTAAATACGACAGGCCGTTCATGCCACCGTTTCCTCTCACCATTATATTATGATCTTTAGATAGTATCTTTTCCTTCAATAATGAATTATCAAAAAATGTAAATTCTGTAGATTTGTGAACATGATTTGTACGTCCCCTGAGAGATCAACGCCTAAAAATTGTGAGAGGAAACAGTGGCATGAAGGGCCTGCCATAGTTAAAACCAACTTAAAGTCAATCTTAGTATTTGTGAAACACCCCCCCCCCCCCCCTGTTTAGTGGGTAAACACAGCTAACTCACCTTGAGTTGACGCTTGTATCTCCTGACCTTTGACCCCTCCCCAGCTGCCTCGGCGGCGACGATGGCCTGCTGGTACGATTGTGCACGCTGCTGGAGCACAGTGTTCATATCAGCTGGTTCCGAGGGTTTCTAATTTGCAAGAGAAAACGTCAAAATAAGGCACATGTACATGAAATAAAGTGAACTCTGGGACAATCTCCTTTATCTTTATTCTTGGTTCCCCAAAATGAAGGAGGAGGTGGTGTGTGACTAAATTGCCAATCTGTAATTTGCACAAACATAGTGATTTCATATTTCAGCATTCATAACTTTCTTACCATTAATCCTATCTACGGTATGTCAACCTTTCCCATTTTTTTTTCTTATTTTTTTTGCTTTTGCAGAAATTAACTCATTACAAAGGTTGGAGAACCTTTTAACCTGATGACTACTGAATTTTATTTGTCTTATAGGCTTAAAAAAAGGGACCACCAGGTTCCCGTCAGCTAAGGGTTAAATAATGTAAAGACCTGCATCACTGGCGGGTATCATACTGTACCTGTGTTTGGGATGGACTTAGGGCTGCAGTACCAGGACCTGGTTTCCTAGCTGGCGAGGGACTTCTGTTAACACTGGAGGGTCCTGGACTCAGCCCAGAAGCTGGACTAGACTCTGCAGCAGGGCTGGGTTTAGGACTAGGTCTAGTCGCCACCCTTGGACTTGGGACAGGACTAGGGGCCTGTCTCTCTTGTGTGCTGGGAGGAGTGAGGTTTTCTGATTCCTGTGTGATATCTTCAAGCTCAGCCTGCAAACATACATGTAGGACCAAAGAAATATGCCATCAAGAGCTAGTCCATTCAAGACAGAATTTTTAAAAGAGTAAATTGATCAGGCTTCCATCCTCAAATCAGCAAAACTGGCATTTCCTCTTAAAACCAGATGTATCTAGTGCATCAAAAAAAAAAAACATGGCAGAAACTATGAAGAATAGCTGCAAAACGGCACTGATTTGGGACTTGTTTGAAATTAACAGATTTTAAAGCTAACTTCCACTGGGAAAATTCAGGGCCCGTTGCATAAAACTGACCATTGATGGTAAATTTGCAGTCAATGGGAACTACCATGGTAACAGGGAACAACAGCCAATCAAAATCAAGGTTTCCATAGCAGTTACCATTGATGGCAAAGTTACCATCAATGGTGAGCTTTTATGCAATGGAGCCCTGGTATCAAACACAACATAGCAGCACAACATAAATCGACACACTGTCTGGAGAATTATATGGTCTCTCTATTCATGTTTCTTTACAAATGTAGATCTTCATGGCTATGAATCAACAACTGGGGGGTGTTTCACAAAGATCCTAAGTTTAATTTATCTCTAAGTTGGACTAATCAATTATGGAAAACCGCTGGCATCTATTAAATTATTTTTTTAAAGTCATTTTAAAAGGCATAAAATGTTGATTCAAATCATTCATTTATTCATTATATTATCTAGGAGATTTCATTTTCTTGATGTGGAATTTGTAAAAAGTTTAAAATACATGAATTTTTGCTTTTTAATATATTTCATTTCAAGGCTACAAATGTTTCTCCATAACCTTTAAGTCCAACTTAGAGTTAAGTTTGACTTAGGGTCTTTGTGAAACACCCCCCTGTTGTGCTAAACCATTAAATCTTGGAAATTGTATCGAACCATCTTTGATGCTTCTCACTTACAAGTAGGAGATCCTCATCTTCGTCATCGTCATCGAGATCATCATCATCAATGTCCTTCATTGCTTCGGCAGCCATTGCATCAATGTGTTTGATAGCATCAACTAGAAAAGAAGAGAATTATAAATCATTGATGCAAAACTCACTATATTCAAATAAGTAGTAGTCTAGAGTTCAAATGTAGAGTTCAAGTTATGATAAGAATACATAATAGGCCTGTCTTCACTAGCTTGAGATTGCCAAATATCCCGCTATTTGAACTATCCCGATCGCAAACTATCCAGCTAATTTGCGTCTTCATCAGCCCGAAGTTGCAATCAGCGGGATATTTGGCCGGGATTGTCATCCCAAGATAAGTTGGGATAGTTTGCAAAATATCCCACTATTCGGCAAAATATCCAGCTATTTGTCCGGTGCGTTTTCACCAGACCAAAGACTCGCACTATGCGCGAACGCTTAGCAAAATATTTCGAGCTAATTTCTCAAGGTCGAGTTTCAGGTTTCGAGGTCGAATCTTGAGCTGATGAAGACGCGATTTGTAACTTTGGGATTATTTCCCAAATCAGAAATAGCGGGCTATTTGACAATCTCAACATGATAAAGACGCGCCTATTGAGGAGGTTGAATAATGATAAAATATAACAAAATTGGTGACAGGCATTCTTTCAAAAAATAAAATATAAAAGCAGAACCTCTCATTTGGAACAAGTGTGGTGCCTGCTTGGCCTCCACATGAATAGGATATTGCAAATACACCCGATTACAAACAATAGTAGTAACATGTACCAATCATCTTTTTTTTTTAATTCTTTACAGCGAAATGTACAAAATCAACCTCAAAACACTTCACAAATCTTTCCAGATGGGCTAACAGATAAGGAGTATGAAGAAATAAAGAATAACATAAAACGGCACACATGGACCCCAAGTCAAACTTTGGTTCTATGCGGCCCTATTTCATGTAAACGCATACGGGTGCATAGAGTAGTGTACTCACAAGTCGCTTGTAATTAAACTTGCAGAAATCTTTACAGATGTAATATTTGAGCTCACATGTTTTTTTATTATATAGTATTACAACAAGGAACTACTAACATACAGAGCAAAACAATTTTAGTGACTGGTACCCTTTTTTAAAATAAAAGTTTTAATTCCAAGGTCTTAAACCAGGACCCCATTTCACAAAACTTCTCATCAGTGACAAATGATAGTTTTTTGTTATAAGCTAGTGAAATCCTTGCTTCTGATTGGTTATCAGCAGATTTGTCACTGATTTTTGTAATTTGTCATTGAAAAAATGCTTTGTGAAACGGGTCCCAGTGTAGTCACTTCAGTCTGAGATGTGATACCTGTCTTGGTCTGCTTGGCTGGAGCAGGAGCTGGTCTTCGTTGCCTGGTGATCTGAGGGGCGTCGTCGTCTTCCTCTTCGAGCAGGGCGGCTAGCTCGGCCTCCAGGGCCTCATCGGACACACCCACCTCAGCATTGACAGCATAGGCCGATAGGTCAGGCATGCCAAACATGTCTGTGTTCTGCATGATGGACAGGTCAAGTTTAAACTTGTGTTAAAAACTCACAAGAAATTAAGAGATATTTGTAAGCTATTTATTTATTTCGTTTTATTTCAACAGGGAAGCCCTATCAGTAGTTAAAATACTGTTATAGTTGGCGGCCCTGCATAACATAAAAATACATATAAAGACATACATATACATGAAAACATTATTACATGGTGAATAGTAAACATGATATACCAGAAAGAATACAGATAAAATTTCAAATGTAAATGTAAACTCAGCAAGTAAAAATTATATTCTGAATGACATCTATCACCAGTGCTATTGCACTTTCACACTGGGCATGCTTCATTCTGTCACATGCAGTTATGTGTAGAGTCCATGGAGTGGGAATTATGAGAAAACTAATTATGTGTGTAGCCATGGTGACGCAATGAAGCACATGTAGTGAAAGTACGAAAGTACACGAGTGTCTCCATCATCATCATAGCGGCTTCAAAAGACATGGCCTTATTTTCACCTACTTACGAGATGTCTTGGAAAAATCAACCCTATCCAGTAGAGGCACACAACTGATATGGGAAACTATCTCCTATTTGAGAAACTGTCTCTGAAGATTATTTGTAATTGTAGCCTATTTGGGAGACAGTCACCCATTTGATTTGCAGATTTGGCCTTTCGGGATTCCAATTTTTTTAATCAAAATTTACTGCAAAGGATTTTCGTCAGCTATGATCTTGCAAAGGTGCAATTTTCGTCGGATGGGGGAACGGGCAATTTCGCGTTTCGAACATAATTTCATGATTTTAGGGTTTGTTTACCTGCTTCTTCACATGACATAGTGGCATGGGTGCCAATTAAGGCTAGGTGATATCAATCATACTGTATATTCACACCTAGCCCTTAAAGATGAAGTTGAGTTCTGGTCATCCGATTGCATCGTGAAAGAAACGGTGTGGAATCGATCAGAAAAGGTTGATCACCTAGCATAAAAGTATTGGTGTGTAGACCCTCTAGATTCTACTGCAAAAAAGTGCAAAGTTCTGGAATCATCATTTATCAACATGATAACAAATTTGGCACAGTCTTGGTAAATTTACAAGCACTGTGCCCCCCAAAAAAATCTGTCCCGATATTTATGCTGTTATTGTTAACTTACACGCCAGATTTATAACATGAAGGCATTTGAACTTAGTTGAAGAGCAATGCTTTTCAGGAAACATATTTTATCTGATGTTCTTCCACACATGTAGACATCTAATAACTAATATAACAATGACAACGCTCACAAATTATGTTTCACCTCTTCCCAGAACGCGGCCTTCTCTCTAAGTTTAAGGCTTATCATAATGCAGTCGAGTCCACCCAGCTAGCCCGCCCAGGTATCATACAATTATAAATGATCAAGTTGCAGAGCTAGACGTAGTCGTAGCTAGACTTTGCATACATTTTCAGACTCACAGTCACACTCACTCACACACACCGACAGTCTCGACACATTCGTTTCTGTGTAAACATACCGTTTTTCGAACTTGATCCGATTTTGGCGGTGCGTTATTACTTTTTCTTCCCTCTTCCGAACATGATGCAGGGATATTAAGTCTAATATGATGATAAAATGCGTCAACAATGTAGAAATACAGCGTACATCAGGAAATTGATAAATTGTTGTCGTTGTCGGCAAATCTGCATGACAAATTTCAGTCTATTTTTACGCATTACCAACTCCCAAATAATAAGCAATGCAAAATGCCCTTCCCACTCTAGTCTTTGGGGAATGCTAGATGTTTATTATTATTATCACTATTACACATATACAATACATCTTAAACATATTAAA